>JANHAO010029269.1:0-10419 GCA_026873985.1 Saraca asoca
TGTTGTGTTCTTAAATCATTTCTATCATAATCTTGTATCAGATAAGCTAAGGCTTAAAACTGCTAGCCTGGTAGGGACATGTAAAGATCACCTAGAGGATCAAAGAGTCGTGCTACATTTGGTAGTTAAATCTGATGATCATTCTTGATAAGGATATTATATATAATATTTTTAATTTACCTCTACTTCAATTATGTTACAATCATACAAATATTTTAAGTTTAATATATATAACATTTTTAATTTATCTCTATTTTAATTTTTTTTAGCAACTATAATTCATATCAGTATTTAAGATATTTTTAAATTTATCCTAAGTTTACATTGCACCTTATAAATTATAATAATGATTATTCACCATTCTGAAAGTAATTATTAATATATAAATAATAGTAATTATAAAAAAAATTAAACATATAAAACTTGTCACCAATTGAAAATGTTTGTCATACGTATTATTTAAATATATTTCATATGTATTATTTAAATAGTTTGTAAAGATATCTCATATATATTATTTAAACATATAAAATTTATTATTAAATGATGTGATAAATTAACATATGATAATATTATAATTCTTATTTAAAAAGTTAATGAAAAAATTACCCAAGAAAATAAATAGTTAATTAAACGAACAATAGGGGTAAATTCTAAGTTTTTTTTTTTATATATAATTTAATGCTTTAATTTCAATTTTACAGAGTTAGTAGAGAATAAATTCAACTACTTTAAAGAAAAAATTTTGGTTATGTTTCTTCCTATTTCAATATTAATTCTACCTAATTTTGACATAAAAAATATTCATAATATATATTGATTTTTTTTTAAAAGTTAGTATTCTAATATAAAAAATACTAATACACTTTTATAGTAGTAAAAAAATTTTATTTATAAATTATTTTTAATTATTTTGAATATTTAAATTTAAATTAATTTATATAATAATTAAAATAAAATATAATTTATCACATACTAATATACATAGAATTAAGAGAAAAATGTATTTTATTTTTCTAAAATTTATATTTGAGACAACCTATTTTTTAAAATTTACATTTGAGATAAATTACTATCCTTTTCATTAAATTTAATGTCCTAATATATCTATTTTACTTTTTGAAATAATTCATACTAATGAAACGTTGAATTTTAAATTATAAAGAAATAATTTATTTCAAATATAAATTTCAAGAATAATAAGTTTGTATATTTTTCTCTTGGGTCCACAGGTTATTCAGTCATTCGTTATTAAGTGACAGTCATATAATTAAATACAGAAACTTGACTTGCGGAACCAGCCCAACATAATCAATACTGGTGTCTCTCATAATCATTCCAAACACACAATTGAAAAAGGATCCAATCCAAATGCAATTAATAATGAGGAGATAGATGCGAGGAATAAATAAATCCAGATGTACCATTTTTTAGGTGAAACATGATTCATTCTGCTGCCTGTAGCATGTGGGAGCATGCCCACTATTACTAGTTACTAGCATTTATAATTCATAAACTAATCTTCTACCCCTTCTTTCTATCTTTTACCTTCACTTTCCTTTTATACTTTTTAAAATTGTATCAATTTTAGCTTTAGTTTGATTACAATTTATTCTTTATTTTTTTAAAAGTATGGTCTATATTCATTATGTTTACCTCGCTTATTATGTTACATTAGTTACTATACCAGCTTCGAGATAAAAAAAAATTTATTAATTATGCTAGGTGATCATATCATTTGATACTTTAATTGATGTATTATGATCTATCAAATAAATAGATCATATATTATCATAATAAAAATTATATTATTTATAAATTCTTACATTATAGTTAAGGATAAATTTATTTATGTTATAAACTAAAACTAAAACTCCAATAATTTTGGTATAACTATACTCACACTTTTTTATTTTTAAAAATATATATTGATCTTTTTTTTATATATATATTTACCTTTTTTCCCTTCTATTTTAAACAAATACTGACTTCTCTTATTCCAGAAAAATAAGAGAAATAAGTATATATTTTTTAAAATAAAAGTGATATAAATATAATTATAATAAATTTTATGGGAGATAATTAGAATTTGAATTTTTTTAAGTTTTTAACTAGGGGAGGGGTTAGATACAGTGAGTCCTGCGGGCCTATTGGGCCTCCTAGTTTTTGCTTTCCCTTTTATGGGCCTTACGTTTCGAAAAATTGGTGTGAGCGTGGTTTCAACAATTGAATCCATCCTCATGATGATAATTTATGAATGGTCTTGATGGTGTGAACTTCGAAGAGGGGAAATAAAGCGAAAGAAAATAGAGGAAAATGAAAAACATATCATATCAAGTTCCACTTGCTTTAAATTAAATGCGGCTTTTACTCCTTTAATTTCTACTGTTCCCATGTTTGAACTATGAATGTGAATTGTATGAGTGGATGCAAATTTAATCATTGCGTAAGAAAGTTGCAGGTCAGTGAGTCCAAATGAAATGTATATAGTTATTTTCTAATTTTTTAATATACTTTTTTAAAATTGTTGTTATATTTTATGAAATAATAAGAAAGATAAATCATTTAACATACATAATAAAATTGTTATTATATTTTCATGAATTCAAATTTAAGTAAAGTATTGAAATTTTGATGTTATTGTATTTTGACAAATATTAAAGTCAAAGAGTTAAGCAAAAAAAATTAGGAAATTAATTCCTTAATTTGTTAATTCAATTATGGAAAATTCAGAAGAACAGATTAAATTTAAAGGTCAAAGTCAAAGTGATGAGGGTGCGAATGATATGTGGCCATCCCATCCAATAGTACATACACACCGAATTTTGGCTAATCCTACAAACTTGCCGTCTAAACTTCCGCTAATTGTACTTGTTAATGATCCGCCCTCAAATCCCACATTTCTTATCTGACCATTGCTATGCCGACACGTGGTAGCTCTAATAGGATTGGTCGCGTCTGATTACTCATCTTCTCGTCTTTCACTTTACAGCACACTAGCTCCATGTGAAGTCCACAGTCTGTACTGAGAATCAAATCTAGGAACAAGGTGGAAGCCATCAAAACTCTCTCTACATAGTCTCTTTCTTGGGGTTTCGATTTTCTCATTCTTTCCCTTTTCAGCTTCATTCAGTGTGTTTTTTTATTCTGACGTATCGAAAACTATCGATCTCTCAGCTCCTGAGAAAGTGTGCATTTCACGGGAATTTTTGTACTTTCACAAGAGAAACCTTGGTAGACACTGTCTTGTACTACGACGACGAATGGAAAATTTCATGGGAACCTAAAAGGGAAACCCCATTGTTTGATGAATTTTTGTTTCTAATTCCCAGCTTCCAAGTTGAGACACGCATGGTCAGAAAATTCCTCGCTTTTCCAAGTCTCTGATTACATTTTTTTTAATAGCTTTTTGGATCTAATTGTTGAGTTAACCTGATGCCGAGGCACGATCGAAGCATGGATTTGATTCCTGGGAAGATCAGAAAACGAGGATGTTCCTCATCGGCATCATCTTCGTCCTCAATACTACAAAACTATAGGTTCAAAAGGGCCATTCTGGTGGGTAAGAGGGGCGGATCAAGTACGCCAGTGCCCACATGGAAGTTGATGAACTCGAGATCTCCGGCGTCGGCATTGCGGGCGCTGGAGTCCCCCAGATATCCACCATCACAGGCAGGTAGCAAGGCGAAGCAAGCTCCAGTGTCGGCAAGGAAGCTGGCGGCGACGCTGTGGGAGATGAATGAAATTCCTTCGCCCAGTGTTAAGGAAGCTTCTGATGATAGAAGGTCGAAGAAGGAGGTGAGAGCAAGGGAAAAGTTGGCAAGGTCTATGCATTCTGGTTCTTTGCCTCCTCATTTGTCCGATCCGTCACATAGTCCTGCTTCAGAGGTAAGTTTTTTTCATTTTCATAAATTTCATTGGGTTTCAATCCTGTTTTGGTTGATCAGAAGAATTTTTGGAACGATCACAAACTTTTCCCCCAAAGTTGAAGTGGGAAATAGAAAACTTTTCCTTATGTAATTTTTTTTCTCTTTACAAAAATGCTTTTGTTACAAAAAATTACTAGTTAGCTAACCAGTCTGCTAAACTTTCTTGACATTCGATTGTTGTTGTTCTTTCTGGGCTAACTATTTATAAATGTTATGAATTAGACATTACTATTGTCCTAGTTTCAAATGTTAATAATTATGAGTGAAAAAGAAAACTGATGCATTCGACTCATAGTTGATCATGGGGCTGGACATCTTTCATACTTAAAATTTGAAATTTTGATCCCCCGTGAAATTTTAATTTTTGTGGCCACGAGGAATTTGACATTTAGAATGTGCAACTAATATAACATTCATGATGGTATTATCATACTGTTTCTTACGAAGCACCCTTTTTTTTTTTGGGGTAGAGGATGGATCGATCTGGAACAGGTAGTCGCCACAGAAGAACTCCATCAATCATTCAGAGGCTGAGACTTACAGACCACCATGTTGGCCCTCTAGATTCTATTAGCAATGCCAGTGTCATGGAGGTATTTATTTTCAACTTGATACGATTAAAGTTTGGTTTCTTTTTCCTGTCTTTCCTTCCTTCTTCCTTTCCTCCTTTTATTTTCCCCTTTTTGATCTATCTTCATACAAAATGCATGGACATGATACTCTTAGACATCACAATGGTTTCTTTTTCCTGTCTTTCCTTCCTTCTCCCTTTTCTCCTTGTAGTTTCCCCTTTTTGATCTATCTTCATAAAAAATGCAAGGACAGGATACTCCTAGACATCACAAACCCAGGTATTTTATACTTTAATATAACATTCTCGGACATCTTATATCTAACTATAGACTACCTACAAAGTGATTTTATTCTTAAATACAGAATACCTAATGAAGTAATGATATCCACTTTAGTCATTGTAGTTAGAACTTAGAAGATATCCTAGGATTCTAGGATTGCTTCAGATGCACATTAATGCCTATATCAAAGGTCGTTTGTATTGTTTTTCTTGGAGGTATAGGATTGTCAAGAAAAATTGGGTATTTGACACTTAACAAGCATCCTGTGTAAAAAACACAGGAAAATGCAAGTTTCAGAATCTATTAGATACTGCAACTACAAAACTACAAGCGCTCTCACAATGCCTGTACATTTCATGTACAAAACAAATCCTGGTCCTGCAGCACCTGTGATTTAATGCAAGGGACAATAATAGACCAACATCAAAGGCCTCCATTTTCCAGTTTCAAATATTAGATGCTTCTCCTGATATAATGGCTAATATCTTCCAGATTCATATAATTGATATTCACAAAACTCCCAATTCAGAAGAAACATCTTTTATTACTCTGAATTTCTTTTTTTTAATTGGTGGGGGGTCAAATTAAGAGTACATGACTGTTATGCTGTGTGTGTCTATGATACTAAGCACAATGGAAGCAGCTTGCTTATGAATGGCATCGCCGATCACACATTAACAAACTATATAATATATATACTAACAGTTCCTTGGAGTTGCTGGAAGGTTACAATATCTGAATTCATGAACTTTGCATGAAATGCAGATATTGTATCTTTATACCCAAACAAATCATAAAATGCAGTTGAGTTCTCTATTTGTATGTGGCCAAACTCTACCAATCAATATTAGTTTATATTTTATTCTGTCATTGTAAATAGAGATTTTCAGTTTTTGTTCATTGTTGAATTTATGTGTGTTTGATCTAATATTTAACCCCTTTCTGTCTGGACACACCAAAGGGGATAATGCAGGGCAATGCTTGACCTAGCTTTTGGAAATTTAAAAATCTGTCGATCAATGTGTAAGGCACTTATATATATCCAAAGGAGAAATGTCATATATTTTGGTTTTCTTGCAGATTGAAACCCGGTCTCGAGCACATACTCCCACTTCATCTACCATTGGAGTTAAGACACGTCTAAAGGATGTCAGTAATGCTTTAACAACATCAAAGGAACTACTGAAAATTATAAACCGCATGTGGGGCCATGAAGATCATCCTTCTTCTAGTATGTCCTTGATCTCAGCTTTGCATACTGAGCTAGAGAGGGCTCGACTTCAAGTCAATCAACTTATCCAGGAGCAGCGCTCTGATCAGAATGAAATAAACTATTTGATGAAGTGTTTTGCTGAGGAAAAGGCTGCATGGAAAAGCAAGGAACAGAAAATTGTTGAGGCTGCAATTGAATCTGTTGCTGGAGAACTAGATGTAGAAAGGAAATTAAGGAGAAGGTTTGAGAGCTTGAACAAGAAGCTTGGGAGAGAACTGGCTGAGACAAAGGCATCCCTTCTTAAGGTGGTGAAAGAACTTGAAAGTGAGAAGAGAGCACGAGAAATTATTGAACAAGTATGTGACCAGTTGGCAGGGGATGTTGGTGAAGATAAATCTGAATTAGAGAAACTAAAGAGGGAGTCGGCAAAAGTTTGTGAAGAGGTCCAAAAAGAAAAGGAAATGATGAAGTTAGCTGATATGTTGCGCGAGGAGAGGGCTCAAATGAAACTCTCTGAGGCAAAATATCAGCTGGAGGAAAAGAATGCAGCTGTTGATAGACTAAGGAACCAACTTGAAGCCTTTTTAGGAAACAAGCAAGTTAGAGAAAAAGGCCGGAGTTCCACTCAGTTGAATGATGAAGACATTGCTGCCTATCTGGGCAGAACTCGATTTGGTTGCCATCATGATGACAATAAAGAAGATGATGGGGGTGAGGTTGATAATGGAGTAGAATGCGAAGAGGATTCAGCTGAAAGCGATCTGCATTCAATAGAGCTAAATATGGACAACAACAACAAGAGCTACAAATGGACTTACCCATATGAAAGCAGATTTGATACCAGAAGATATCCAGTTGAGGAAGAAGTTAAAGGGAGGAGGTCTTCCTCTGGGAAAGCTTCAAGGAAAAGCACTTCTCTGCAAAGGAGTATATCGGATGGATTGGAATGGGTAATCCAAGCTGAGAAGATTCAAAATTCAGGAGATGGATTAGATTGGGAAAGTTTTGCTGAACTGGAGAAACAAGATCAAGGAAAAGGCTATGGTGAGGAAATGCAAGGCTATAAATCAGTGAAAGCTTTGAGGGAACAGATATTGACCAGTTCCAGGCTAGGATCTCCCAGAGTTTATGCGAGTCCAACAAGGCAATTCAGCCAGCCTTGGCCATCGAGGGATCCCACAAACACTACTCAGGATAGATCTGCCATAGTACAGGGTAATGGTCTGAAATCAAGGTTAGCAGAAGTCAGGGGTGAGGGCCAGAATGTAAGGAAATCCAAACGGTGAGAAATTGACCAACTTTCAGCACAAAGCTTCGCTTGCCACGTTGATATTTGTTGTTGTCATAGTGGAAGAAGCTTTTCTCGAAAGTTTTATCCTTTTGCTAACCCATAGCTGCTAAAGCCGCAGCACTGGTGTTTTTTTCTTTCTTATTTAATTTAACAATACTGAGGTTGTGCTTGTGGAGTTCAGAACCATGTGTTGTAACAGTGAGTTTCTCCTGTAATATATGCCGAATTTGTTTTCAAGTGTTTCGTTTCCTTTTTTTAGAGCACTCTTCCACAAGGTGCATCAGTGAATGTCTAAATGATCTTTTGCATCTTTCATTAACGGGTAGTGTGTATCATTAGGCAGGCACGATGGATGGGTTCCTTACTCCAATTTCGTAGACTAGTACAAATTCCAAAATTATGTATGGCATTTATATTACCTAATGATAAGAGAGAAAGAACTGGGAAGTTACACTAATCAATGTAATAGACAAATTTACTTATGATGAACAGTAGGTATATGAAATAGGGATATTGAACATAGTAGTACAACAGGAGAGAGAAAGAAAATATTTTTTTAGAAAAAAAGATACTAAATACATTATATAAAGTTAAATTATATATGTTACACATCCTATACAACTGTTATTTTTTAAAAATAGAAACATAACAAGCACAATCTCTAAAATATTTAGATAAATCTTTCTATTTTCTACACCCCCTCTCAAATTAGTGTATAGATATTGATTATGCCTAACTTGTCAATGAAAAATTCAAATTTTGGCTTGACATCAACTGTTTGTTGTTCTGAAGTAACAAATGTCATGCAAATAATTTCATTTTCCAGCTTTTCCTTAATGAAGTGCCTATCAATTTTAATATGTTTAATATGATCATGCTGGATAGGATTGTTTGCAATGCTTATGGTTGATTTATTATCACAAAACAACCTCATTAGTACCTTGACATCTAGTTTCAGTTCTTCAAGTACTCTTTTTATCCATAATACCTCATATACGCCATTTGCCATGGCTCTAAACTCAGCTTCTGTGCTACTTTGTGCAACCACATTCTGCTTTTTGCTTTGCCAAGTAACAAGATTTCCCCATAGGTAAGTATAGTAACCAGATGTTGATCTCCTATCAGAGATTGAACTTGTCCAGTCTATATTTGTGAATACTTCCACACCTCTTTGATCACCCTTTTTGAATAGCAAGCCTTTACCAGGAGAACTCTTCATGTACCTTAGGATCTTATATACTGCCTCTAGATGTTTTTCATATGGTGAATGCATGAATTAACTCACAATGCTAATAGCAAATGTGATATCCAGCCTTGTATGGGACAGGTAAATAAGCTTCCCTACAAGACGTTGATATTGACTTTTATCAACTGGAATACCATCTGAGACCCTTCCCAACTTCTGATTAGAATCCGTGGGTGTATCACTTGGTCTGCAGCCACTTATCCCTATCTTTTCCAAAAGGTCTACGACATACTTCCTTTGCGACACAGAAATTCCTCTCTTTGATCTAACCACCTCTATTCCTAGGAAATAGCACAAAGGACCCAAATCCTTAATTTCAAACTTTGATGCAAGACATCTCTTCAACCTACTTATCTCATCATCATCACTTTCTGTGAGTATTATATCATCTATATACACAATCAAAATTGCTACTTTTCCACACTTTATATGTTTTACAAACATTGTATAGTCATATTGCCCTTCACTATATCTTTCTCTTCTTACAAACTGGGTAAATCTCTTAAACCAAGCACGTGGAGATTGTTTTAGTCCATAGAGAGACTTTTTCAACTTACAAACTTTCCTCTAAATTTTTCTTTAAAAATAGGAGGTGCATCCATATAGACTTTCCCGTCAAACTCTCTACTGAGAAAAGCATTTTTAACATCCAATTGATACAAAGGCGACTTTAGATTTATAGCTAGCCAGAGTAGTACCCGAATAATATTCAATTTTGCCATTGGGCCAAATGTCTCCTGATAATTAACTCCATAGGTCTGTGTGAACCCTTTTGCCACTAGTCTTGCTTTATACCGTTCCAAGGACCCATTTGAGTTGAACTTTGCTGTAAACACCCACTTGCAACCAACCACCAATTTGCCTTCAGATAGATATGAAGGAATGTTCGGCCGGCCAGGGGCAAAATCATCCAAAATTTCAAAAGTTTTTCTTGCAACTAACCGAACATCCAATCACAGATCTAGCTAGAAGTGAGCTTAAACAACTAATTAAGAGTGAAAAGGAGCTCAACCAACCTTTGGAAGCAACTCAAATTGCAGCGGAAAGGAGAGGGAAGCCGAACGGTCACCGCCATTTCCAACTCAAACGAACCGACCCAATCGGAAGTCCACGCCTGAGAAGAAAGCCGTCCAATGCTAGTTGGAAGCTTTGAAAGCTTGATCCGACCAAACACTGATGAGATTCAGCCTTGGAAGATGAAAGGACGTCGGAGAAGACGAACGGTTTCATCGAAGCCAAATGCCCAAAATGGGCAATGTAATCCAGCAAATATGCCTGGCCGAACGGCGTCGTTTTGGTCCTCTCCAAAATGATGTTGTTTTGCCTAAAGCAATTTTCCAAAATTGCAAACCGACCCCAGCACTTTCATAAATTGCATCCGAGTCCCTGTGGTTTCTGAAAACTACTTTTCAGCCCCACCGATATCTATCCTTTTCAGTTTGATCCCTGGACATCCAAATGTCCAAATTTTAGCCATTCCTCATATTCTCCGTTATACGTGTGACCCGGTAGGTCCCTCGAAATATTGGCAAAAGTCCATAATGCCCTTCAAACCATTTGAAGGAATATAAAATTAATCTAATTAATTTTTTGATCAATTTTACCAAATTAATCACATTTGGACTTTAAGTTATAAGCGGACTTTAGCAAGCCATTATAGCTACCTAATTTTCGACGGAAGTCAACGACGATGACAACCTATCTATGGCTGATCTTAATGTACATCTCCATATACACAGTGTATAATACAATCCCTTCATTATCTATATCCGATTAGTTAGAGGTATGGATGCCAGTCAATCTCTATAACCAATCATAGTTTCTCAACCTCATGAATTATTTGACTCATATGAATCCGAGCACTCAAATCCCATTTGAGTCTCGAT
>JANHAO010029270.1:0-10409 GCA_026873985.1 Saraca asoca
GTGTTGGTTTTCCTCACTGCTGCCTTCTCCATCTCATTTAGGTCAAGTGGTCAACTAAATGCCAAATAAGTTAAATATAATTATTCCGGTTCCTGACCACAGCCACGAACACGTAGAATATATATATTCAATAATTTATATGGTAAGTATTCTAATAGCAAGTTGGCAATATAATCTTAGCTCGAATAGCTCGTGTTAAAATAGATAAGTTAATCATAAAATTTACAATATCATAATTGTTGTAAAAATAAAATAGATTAATAATAATCTTTTTAATGATAAATGTTTAAACTACGTGCAGCATAGTTTTACTTTAGCCCTATTATATATATATATATATATATATATTTATATATATATATATATATGGTTGAAGCAATATCAGTCAGTTACCTGTAAAGAGCTTTTCAGTTACATCAGAAAAGCAAAGGCCAGGGAGAAGATTTTCACCGTTTCAAGGCCGAGTGAGGAGGAGGAACACCTTCTCATTACAAAACATATAGCACTTCAAAGTCACGCGATTGCCCATAATCTCTTTTATGTCAGCATATATGGTTTGCTTAGATGACAAGAAAAAAACACTTATGTATAACAAATTCTTAATCACAATATCTAATGTTATTTTCAAATAAACAGGAGAATAAGTTCTGTAGAATTATTAATATAATTAACATCCAATTCTTAAATAAGTTCTATAGAATTACAAAATAAGCTTAAAACTCACTTTCTAATTACAAAATATGTCAGCAACATCGATTTCTTAAATAATTCCTATAGAATTATTAATATAATTAGTAAATTGTATTTATCTCTTTCCACTGTTTAAAATAAGCAATGTTTGAGGCATTTTCCTCAAGCATGCATAATTAGTTTTGTTTCATCACTTCAAGTAAAAACAAAAAAAAAACAAAAGAAAAAAATTTAGAGCCCTATAGCTACTATTTTTCCCAATGTGGTGGCGAGCTCGAAATCATTGATATGCCTGATTTCAAACATAAAGACAACACACATATAGTTAATTAGTGATTACAACTTTTATTTAAGCACTCAAAATCCACGCATTTTATCGGTTTGTTTAGTATTTTTCAAAAACATAATTTTACCGTAATATTAAAAATTTAACAATTACTTTTCATAATTTGACAAGTAAACTTTTATGAGTAATACACTATACTTTTAAATCTTGTTTCAAAATTGACTTACCCCTTAAATTTTAAAATACAACACTTAATCCCTTAAAATTTTAATTAAAATGAAATCATTATTTTGATTTTAATTTTAATGAAAATTTGTTTATTTCAGATTGCTTTCTTGATTTTACTTATATTTCATCTTACCTTTTGTAATTGAATAAAGCGGGGCACCCTTTCATAATAGAACAAAATTTTTTTAAAAAAAAATATGAAAGTTGTGTTCGGGAGCCTATATATAATTTAACCCTTAAATTTCATATAAAATAAAATAAAAATTAAACAACCATTTTTTTTCAAAACTCCACATAAAACAAAAACTATTCTCTTGGTAAAAGAATCCGTTGTTCATCATATGGAAGCTGACTATTGAAATTCCCTCAATTCGACACAAAAGACTTGAAATAAATAACAACTTTTCATTAAATTGTGCTGTTAACGGTGAGAATTTGACTTAACCGATATGGATGGCAAGCATCGTGAAGGAGTCCATCAAAATTCTAAAGGTCCATTATTACTAACAATTTACTGGCATTATCAGTTAAGGGAGAACTTCAACAGATTAAATGTCTAATTTTAAAATTGAGGGGCAAGTAGATTTTAAAATGAAGATATAATGTATTTTATCCACTTTTTTTTAGATATTATAGAATTGAAAATTTAAAGAGAACTTATACTTTAGGACTAATTACATTTGTCTCCCTTTGGATTAATTTAATTACAGTGATATTTTTTTATTTTTAGAAATATATATTCAATTATCGTATTTTTATATTTAAAATCTATACTTATCTCCCTACCTTAATAGGTTGTTTGGGTGGATGGAACATGATGTAAATGAGTGGAACGAAAGTGATTAAAATGATTTTCTATTGTTTAGGAGTTTTTTTAATAAAGGGAATGAATGGAATGGAAAGGAAACTCTTCCATTCCTTTCTATCCAAATTTTCAAAATTTATTCCCCTCCAAATTAGGGTGGAACTAATGAAATGGAATATATTTTTAATTAAAATATTATAAAATTAGTTTCCATCATTTTTTTTACTCAAACATTTAAACAATGGAAAGGTAGTTCCCTTTCCATTCCTTCCCTTTTCTTTCCATTCTATTCCATTATGTTTCATTCTATTACATCTCTTCAAAATTCTCAAACATATCGTAAGAAAATAAGAGACACAAGTATATATTTTTAAATAAAAAATGTTAATATAATTAGATTAAATCTCAAAGGAAGTAAGTGAAAATTTTCCTATGATTTACTCATCTCTCAGTATTTGTTTCTCGTTTTGTAAGTTGCATAGCAGCTGAGTATTTTTTTGGAAGGGAGAGATTTGACGTGTGCAGATCTGGGGATGAAGAGGACTCTTTAGTTTAGTTCTCTGAGGAGTCTAGCTAGCCTTCTTCATAAAGCGAATGTTGCAGGCTTTTCTATTATTCCTCTGCCTTGTGTGTTGGGCAATGTACAATCATGCCAAAAAAATAAACTGAAGAGAATTTGAATACATTATATATATATATATATGGTTGTTTTGGCAAAATACTATTAAGTGCAGGCGAATCCTTAACTTAGCTCTAAGACAGCTATGATTATTTAAAGGATCAGCACATGCAATCACTGAAAATCGTCTAAAAGTTCATTCAAGAAATACGCATATAGTCTATAGACTTTTGCAGTAGGCAGTAACTACGCCTATATCACAACTAAGCTTTCCATACAGAATTTTGGATATGTTTAGATGCTAATATAATTGTTTTTTGTTGGTGATTAACATGTTTTATTCATTCATATATTTATGTCCCAAAATGTAAATCTCCACTTTCTGGGCCTTCTGGCCTCTATTGCTGCACACAAGGACATTATCAATGATCTTTCTCTTTGAGCTGCCAATGCATAGAAATTGATTTCTTACAAACACTTCAAGTATTAAAAAAGCAAAAACACACACACAAACACACAAACACACATACACACAAACACGATTTTATGGAGAAAAATCTGTAATGATAATAACACGAATTCACCCTAGCTAGACTATCCTTCAGTGCTATTTTCAAATGATTTTCGTGAAACTGAGTCTTCCAATAATCTCATTTTAGAGGAGTAACGTATAATAAGGTTGCATTGACCAATAATAATCAGAATCTTCTTTCTAATATCGCTACAAGAAACTGTTGGATTTGGGACAAAAAATTGGGACAGTTTTTTTTTCGTCTCAATTTGAAATGGAACTGCGACGGATTTTATATGAAAGGTCTGGCACCAAAAAAAAAAATTTAAATTGTTGACATCAAAATCCGGTCAACTATGTTACGTGGTATCACACCCCTGACTGTGTGTTGGAGAAAAGTTATAGAAAAACAATAAGAGCTTTTAGAGGGATGACTGAAAAGAAAGGGAAACACCGGGAGTTTTACGTGGTTTGGCGAAAGCCATTTTTCGGTCCCTACGTTCACTTTTTTCTTGTATTATCGATTTTTTTGATTACACAGAATCCTCCCCTCTCTTATCATGCCTCCCTTATTTATAATGAGGGAGAAGGTTACAAATGTAATTCTATCTGATCAGCAAAATGATCACTTTCGCCGTCTGTAGCATTTAATGTTGGCCACTAGTGCAATTAATGCTGGATAAATCATTGTCAGTTTACCGGGGAGCTGATGTGTATTGTTTGAGACTTGAGCTGTCAACTTTCTTATTGTGTGTCAGGTGGTTGGTTGGATTCGAGATTGTTTTCTAGAAACAGTTGGTCGTGGTCCCGTGGACGCTACCCTTGCTCTCGTGGAGCCGTTCCTCGACTTCGGCTATTGCGATAATAGCTTTTCATTTCCTCGTGTCATAACGACTTCTTCAGGCCAGCGGTCATGACGTTCATCCAATTGGGGCTGGATTTTTCCTGGCTCCTGTGCGGGCGCTATCCTGCGCATTTTAATAACACCTACAACAGAAATGTAGGATGAAATTTCCACCCCAAAATGAATCTGTCTCAAATTCTATCCTAAAAAAACTTTTGTTAAAAATAAAATTCAGGAGGGTCCTAATTCTATATTAAATTGGAGGGAATTTCAAAATTTGAAATTTAAGATAGATTTAAATACTTATTATATATATATTTTTAAATAGTATGTCTCATATTAGGAAAAAAATAATTTTTTTTAAATTGCATTTTGTGACGGAATTTCTGTCTTAACTAGCAATTAATGAAATAGTACATTTTGGTTTGGGACAGAAATTCCATCTCAATTTTATGTCTCATATTGTGAAATAAATTCATTTTTTTAAATTGCATTTTGGGATGGAATTTTTGTTTCAACTACTAATTAATGAAATGATGCGTTTTAGCTTGGGCAGGAAAATTTGTCCCAATTTTCACTTTTTTTTTATCTAGGCCTCGTTTGTCTTCTTAGGTTGCTTGTGGAGTATGTTATTTGTCTCCTCTGCCGTTTCTCACCATTGAGTCATCATTTGGAGTGATTATCATATTCATTGAAACTTATGATGAGATTTGCAATTATTGAGCTGTTGGTTATTTTGTCATTGACCACATAATACTAAGATTGATTTTGTTATGAGCATTTTTTGATACCATGTAAATAGGCTGACAAAGGCCTAATAGAAGATAAAACAAGTCGGAGGAGGCCCGAATCTTTTAAAGACTAGGATCTCTCGACAGAGGTATCAGCTCGTTAACTATGAACTTGAGATGTAGTACGAGGCCAAGGTAGAAGTCTAGGCTTGCCAGAAGAGTTCCGGCTTGCATAGCCAGCAGTTTGCCTAGCGCGAGCTCACTTCATCGGATGAGAATTTGACCTCGCTGCTCAAAGGACAGCGATGATCCCAAGGCAAGGGCTCCAGCTCGTAGAACGTATCATCTCACCCATCTGAAGGCTTCGTTGAGACTGAGCACGAGGCAAGCACCTACCTAGACAACCTACAAAGCCAACTTGCAAAAAGCAGCTAGAAGGGCCTACTCACAAAAAGCAATTTGCAGAAGCCGAATTGCAAGAGTCTATATTGTCTTGTACATTTATTATTTGATGTAACATATTTACAACTTATAAATTTACTTTTGTAACCCCCTAGTCTCTATAAATAGGAAGGGGAGATTATTGTAAAGGGAGAGCAAGAAAGGAATATAGGCAGAAACTCTATTAAAATTATGAGAGAGCAATGGTATTGTAACTCTATTCAATTGAATAGAGAAACCACCATATAACAACAAATAAAACCACCGTGGACGTAGGGACCATACTAGTTTTAGCCGAACCACGATAAAAAGCTCCTCTGTGTATTGTTCTTCCTTCTTCTCACTTTCTTTTCTGTTCAAACTCAAGTTGTCAACTTGCAATTTGAGGTATTGAAGAACCATTTGACTTGACCAAGACTTGGGTTCACTAAACCAAATTTTACTGTCAACATTTTAGCTTTAGAGGAAGGGCCCCAACTACATCTTTTCTCTTTAATTTGATGTTCAGCTGCAATGGTAAGGGGAGGAACTATTAAGAGCACTAGTGCCGCTGTTGGCCAACCTGATGACCTTGTATAGTAGTAAGGGTTATCGCTGGGGGGCTTTGTCTCCCTTGCTATGAGCATCTTTGTTACTCCCATGATGGCACCATTAACCCCTCACTAGCTTGCTGTTGTTAAGGTTGAGAAAGTTCAAGCATGGCATCAGCGTCAGGAAGCACTTAAAAATACAGTGGAAGAATTGGTCGAAGCGATTAAGGTACTAGTGTAGGCACGAGCCTAAGAAGCACAAAAGCAGGACTAGGTCGTAACATCTGGGAGGGTCCAGTGTGCTGATTCAGCTTACCCCTCTCATTCATAGACGAGGTCAAAGGTTCACTGAGCCTGTAAAAGCTATGACGATCAACAACCTGAGAGTTCTCATCGAGCAAAAATCTCAGATTGGTCCAGCCAGGGACATACCTCAGATCGCTTCTCCTACGATCAGGAAGAAGAAAAGAGCTAGCTATCTTCCAGCTGGCGATCCAAAACACATGACCCCGATGGTCAAAGAACTGCTCCAGAGGGTAAAGCAATTAGAAGGATGCCAATGAGCCTAGAATAGACGAGATTGCTACGACGAGAGGACTACATTTACTAGGGAGATAGAGAAGCAGACCCTCCCTCGCAAGCTCAGAGTCCTCGCGATCTCATGATATAATGGGGAAACAATCCCTATGACCACCTAAACGCATTCAATATCCAAATGGATCTCTAAACAACCAACACTTTGGTCAAGTGCTATGTCTTCCCAGCTACACTAAGGGACATTCCTTGGGCATGGTTTAGAAATCTTCTGGCTCGCAGCATTAGTAGTTGGAAAGAATGCCGAAAGAAATTCTTTGATTATTATAGATCATTGAAAAGGTACCTCACATCACCTTACCACCTCACAATGATCTTCCAACGAAAAGATGAATCTCTGAAAGACTACATTGCCCAATTAGGGGAGAGGTTTGCAATGTGAAAAATCCGTTAGATGAGGGCATCCTGACAGCTATTTCAACTAGACTCTATAAGGATGGAAAGTTATATGAGGATATATATAAGTCCCTAGTGAGGGACCTGGTTGAATTTTACGAGCGAGCTGCCAAGGAAATCAGGTGGGAAGAAGTCTTTGGCTTAAAGAGGTCCGGATACGAAGATAAGGCAAATGGCTCTAGTCGGGGGAACGAAGATGAAAACGTCCAAAATAGCTCTAATAGCTGACCTGGGAAGAAGTCCAAAAGTGAGCGACCACAACGCCAAGGTTGCTATGACGGCTATAACATTCTATATGATACTCAGGAATGCATTTTCATGACTAAAAAAGATAGAGAGGACTTTGGAAAACCCTAACCTTTAAAAACTCGTAATAAGCGAGATGTAATAGAGATCAATTTTATGCCTACCATGCCAAGGTTGGGCACAATACATGAAAATGTTGGGCGCTTAAGGATGCCATCGAGGACCTTATCAAAAGGGGATGCTTGAGACGCTATGTAGTGCAACTCAATGACCTCAATAGCTCTAGCGTCCATAACAACAGTGACTTTAGCATCTTCTAATTTTCTCTTTAATATTATTTGGATGTAAATAAAGCATTCCAATTTGTTTTTGGAATCTAATGTTAAATATTTTTTGAACAAATTTTCAGGAAAATCGAAGCACGAGCTCACTTAGTAATTTTGTGCTGTGTATTATATATCCTGAAGCTCCTAACACTAAAAGTAGAATTTCACTAAACACCAGAAAGGCACAAGATCACCCTCAATCTGGCACAGGATTGCCAGCCATTCGAGCACAAGATAGCCTTCATTCTGGCATAGGATCGCCAGCTATCCATGCATAAGATCATCCTCATTCTGGCACAGGATTGCCAGCTATTCAGGCACAAGATTGCCCTTAATTTGGCATAGGATCACCAGTTGTTCGGGCACAAGATTGCCCCCAATTTGGCACAAGATCGCCAGCCATTCCAAGATCGCCCTTATTCTGGCATAGGATCTCCAGCCATTTGGGCACAAGTTCACCCTCAATCTGGCATAGGATTGCCAACCATTCAAGCACAAGATTACCCTTAATCTGGCACAAGATCACCAACCATTCTGGCATAGGATCACTAGCCATTTGGGCACAAGATTGCTCTCAATCTAGCACAAGATCGCTAGCCATTCAGGCATAAGATCGCCCTCATTCTAGCATAGGATTGCTAGCCATTTGAGCACAAGATTGCCCTCAATCTGGCATAGGATCACCAACCATCGAGGAACAAGATTGCCCTCAGTCTGGCATAGGATTGCCAACCATTCAAACACGAGAGTGCCCTGTCTTAACACAAGGTCACCAATTATTTAGACACAAGATTGCCTTTATGCATGCATAAGACCAACTTTTTAGGCACTATATGTATACGGTTATTCATCGGCTTTCCAACTGAAGTGCAGCTCTCATACAACCTATTGTTCATAGCTCTCATGTGACCTATTATTTGTAACTCTCGTGCGACCTATTGCTCGTAGCTCTTATGCGATCTATTGTTCGTAACTCTCGTCCAACCTATTATTCATAGCATATGGCCCATGCTGAAAGCTATATCCATGCGACTTATCTAAATGCTCAATCTCGCACTAACTTAGGCACTAAAGCACTTCGGTGCTCAATCTTGTTATAAGCTCAAGCACTCTGGCACTCGAATTCACCGCCCTTAGAGATAGACTAATGCAACTGATTGGTCACTCAACAAAGTACATATCCTTTTAATTCATAATTTATTAACTCAAGCCCATTTATATAAGTTTTTCTCTATTATCTGAGGTCAATTAACCTACCGACCATTCGTTTTATTGAACGATTGTTAAGTTGTGATTTGCAGGAATCAATTTATGACAATCTACATAGTCTTTTACAGAACATCCAATGTAATGTAAAGGAAAATAGAAACGTTTATTTGATACCTCCTTTAGTGAGGTAAATTCATATAGAGTCCTAAACCAAATATAAAGTTCAAAAATGAAATGCAAAATTACAAGATCAAATCCTACACAACTTGATCTTTGGGGGATGAGCTCTAATGGGAAGAGGAATCAATGCATGGGACTGGCTGTTTGTCTTTCATTTGGTTAGCAGGGGTTTCAACGACCTGCGAACTATTTTCTCTCTGAATCACACTTTCAGTAAGGGGCCCCGCTCGTAGACTTCACACTTTTTTGGGAGGACCTGACCTTAGCAGCTTTTCTCTTGAAACCCTTAATAGCCTTACGGGCCTCCTATCCAAAGAATGAAAAGTCCATATTTGGGTGTCGCTCCCATAGAGTGTATAAGAAAGAGGATGAGGTCTTAGATTTCGCTTCTTCTGTTGCCTTCGCCACTAGCTTGGTAGTCTCTACCCTAACCCGAGCGATCTCCTTTTGCTTTTGAGAGACCTCTATCCTGGCTACTTCTAGTTCCTTCTTAGCAACCTCAGCTCGCCATGTAGTAGCTTCAGTTCGCCGCATCACCACATCGACACCCTAAAGTCTCACATTCATGTCATGTTTCATCCTTGATAGTTCTTCAACAGCTTTGTTAAGATCAATTGTGATAGCCTCGTGACTTGCTGTAACACTTGAAAAATTTATGAAAATAAAAAAAAATTAAAATTGAAAAATGACTAAACTAAAAGATTGGTAGGGACTAAATTGAAAAGATTTGTGAAAGTTGGGCCTTTGTTAAGATGGCACAAAGTTTGGGGCCTTAGTGTAAGGTAGTGCAAACTTTGGGGGCTAAAATGTAAAGTATATAAAATATTTTTATTTATAAAAAAGGTACAGCCCTTACTTAGTAGGAAGGCCCCCATTCGGCCTTCCTTTTCCCCGAGCCTTCATCTTCTTCTTCTTCTTAGTTTCTAGCTCTGGAAACTTCTAGAGTCCTTTCAATGCTAGTGTATCTCCGGTCTCCTTCCCAAGTCCCAGCATATTGCCAGATCCCAGTTGGTTTGTGCATCTTCCTTCTTTCTTTTCTGGCTTGCTCATTCCGAGAAGTTCTATTGTTATCGGTGAGCTGCTACTATTCGACCATGGCAGTGTTGGCCGCTGACCAATTCTTCACTGGTGGCCATCTTCTTCCTCATCTCCGGCATCTTTCTCGGCTAGAATAGGCTTGCAGTAGCTTGGTTCTCTTCTTTCCCCTATTTTTTTGCTGGTTTGGCTAGCCAAGAGTTTTGGGTCACTGGTGGCGTTCCGACAGACGGTGAGCTGATAGTAGCTACTCTGAAATACGGTAAGTAATCCTAGATCATTAGTTTCATTTTGTAATACTTGGATTAAAAGTTATCAAGAAATTTGTGATTGAACTTAAATATGTATAGTTGATAAAAAAATAAGAAACTTTACTGTTGTTTGATTTTGATGCATTTGTGATAAATTATAGAGTCCATAATGCTTGAAATTCTGTGAGTTGCAACTTGGCAATGAGTAGATAATCTGCCTTACTTAGTAAATCATTATTTTGAAATAATCTTGTTGCTATATAAATTCTGGTTGCTGTATAAATTTTGGTTTGCTATTTACTATACAAATTCTGGTTGCTGTATAAATTCTAGTTTGTTGTTTACTGTATAAATTTTGGTTGTTATATAAATTTTGGTTTGCTGTTTGCCATATAAATTCCAGTTTACTATATAAATTTTGGTTGCTGAATGATTCTTGTTGTATTGAAAAGTGATTTTGTTGAACACTAAGATATGATTTGTGATA
>JANHAO010029271.1:0-10409 GCA_026873985.1 Saraca asoca
GTTTAATTAAGAAATACACATTTTGTTGTATCATTATTTTTGTCACATTTTGTTGCATCCAAGTAATTATAAATGAAAAAAAAAAGAAGTCACATTTTGTTGTATCATTATTTTTGTCCATACTTTCCTCATTTTCATTGATATTGTTGATAGTGAAGTTTAGTTTGTACGGGGGACCAGAACTTCAGTCAACAGGATGTGAGTTTCGAGAATCAATACTGCTTTTGAAGTGTTGTGAAAGGTGAGCTAGGAGGAAGAGAGGTGGTAGTTTTTAACGTGGTTCAGCTAAATCTGGGCGGTACCGGACCCTACGTCCACGACGGAGATTTTATTAATACAGAGTAATTTGCAGGAATCCTACTTACAAGATTGTTCCTCTCTCCCTTATGCTAATAATGCAATCCTATTTGTAGAGGAAGGAGAGGCTACATGCAATAATTACAAGCTATAGTTGTATCATATCAAATAAATGAGAAAAGACAATGAAAAGACCATATTCTATCTGTAGGCTATGGAAGTAGGCTTCTTAGGCTGGTTGTAGGCTTATGATCATTACTTGACGTCATCTCAGCCATACAGAGGATTAGTGACTCAGTGCTGGAGTTTAGACTTCGCGATCCTTGCAAAGCACCGAGGAGGAGAGCTTTGTACTACTTACAGAGGGGCCAGCGAGCTCTTGTGAGGAGGTCGGCCATTCTTTATAAGTGCCTTGCTAAGGCATCGTGCAGTAAGGAATAGCTCACTAGGGAGGATCTTGCTGTCGTGCTCTTAACGGTCGAATGATCTTCTTTATTCGAGGACCCGCTGCCTCGCCTTGGAGCCTTTTTCCATAACACAAAGCTTTCTGAAGGCTTCTCGCTGAGGCGCGGGGACTGGTCTTCATTTCCTCAGGGACTCGTCCTTGTGAGGCCAATTTTAGTATACAACATAAGCCCCCTAACATTCATTGTGCTTTGTGGACTGGGAGTTGCATGTTTCTGAGGCTAGATTCATATCTTCAATTAGTGTCCCTTTTTGACCGAAGTGTCATGTCGAATGTCTTTCCATTTTACTTTAGGCTATACTTTCTCCTGTTTTCCATTGTTAGCCGTTGACGTGGCACTGCCACTTGCTTTGGGCCGTTGGATGAAGATTTGGCCAGATTTTCTCTGGATTTTTCAAAGGACTGAGCGGGTCTATAAATAGCCTGAGGTATTGTTTCTTTTGCCTCAGGGGAATCTGATGGAGGAGACTAAAGAGCTTCTTGGTGTCTTAGCTTCCGACGAAGCTTGATGAGACTTGGATGGCCTGTTGCATGGTGGTGGGAGACACAGATGGCCCGTTGCACATAGCCTCAGCACAGAATCGCCCTGGCGGGCCCTTCACGGTGTCTTCTGGCCACCTCTTCTAGCCGTCGCTAGTAGTTCTACTACCTGGCCTGCTGGTTCCGAGGACACTCTAGTTCCAACCCATACAGGTGCGCCGTGGAGGAATAAACAGGAGGGACTATGGGCTCCTGCTCTGTTGCTAGGAGCGGGCTTAGAGACTAGCCTTTCCCCTTACTGAACCCTCACCTCGCTTATCGAGGTTTCTTTGAATGGGTTCTTCTCCTGTTGGATGTGTGTAGCAAATGCTTCATGTATTGTTATATGTAAATTTGTGATAATTAATGAGAACTTCTCTTTTTAGCTAATCAGTTGTGCTTTATTCTTCTGATCTGCTCAATCTGTCACGAGTGAGGTTACGAGTAAGCTGTGCCCGAGAGATTTTATTTGAGAGATGAAAGATACATCTATATGAGCTGTGAGAATCTATTTGCACGAGAGCTATGAAAAACTTGCCCGCATGCGAGCTGCAGGAATTTACCTGCATGGAAATTAAAAGGAACTCGTCCGCATGAGAGCTGCGGTTGGTAATGATATTTTCTTGACAACGACGAGGTGAAAACCATTCGTTGAGTTTTATACTTACGAGGTAGGCTCAAAGGCTATCTCAACCTTGATTTTGTTTTTTATTGAAGTGAGGTGAAAACCATTCATCGAAGTTTTGTTTTTGTTGAGGTGAGGTGAAAACCGTTCGCCTGGCGAGGTGAAAACCAGTCACCAAAGTTTTGTTTTCGTGAAGGTAAGGTGAAAACCATTTGAAAACCATTCGCCAAAGTTTTGTTTTCGTTAAGGCGAAGTGAAAACCATTCGCCTGGCAAGGTGAAAACCGTTCGCTGTAATGACAGAGTGAAAACTCCTTTGTCTAAAATAGTGTTTAGCCAATCAGCAACTTTCATTCATTTGGCACATAGTGGCTAGCATAATTGAGCATTACAGGATCAAAATATAGTTTGAATGGAGGGCTCAGGGTCTTAGGTGATAACATGCTGAGCTTGCTAAGCTTGCTGTCCTGATGAATTTGCCACGTAATCCTGTAGTGGGCCTCTTCTGATGAGGCACATTGTTCAGAGCATGGCATTCAGAGGTGGTGTGCCCTGCCTCATTGAGGCAAGCACAGAATCTGCTCTGGTCTCTAGATTTAGGGGATGCCCTTATTGGTCGGGGTCTCCCAAAATTCTCGTTATGCCTTTCTACGGTGAAGATTCTGTCCTGAGTATCTGACAGGATGCTATAGCTCTCGAAGCAGTCCTTGATCCACTAAGGTTTTGCTCCCTTGGCAAGATGAGGAGTGGGGCCATCATGACTCTCGTTACTCCTCTTTTTGCTTGCGGTGGGACCACTTTGGCCCACTTTATGCTTGGGTCCCTCCGTTCCGAAGGTTTCTTCCTACCTTATTTGTTTGGTCACCCGATCATAAAATTTAGTAAGATCTCGAGCAGGGGACTTGTAGAGGCTTCTGTATAGTTTGTCGTCTTTGCGAAGTTCTGCTGAGATGGCCATCAGGATGCTTTCCTCCGAGGGGTTTTCCACGGAGCTGGCCTCATGTCTGAATCGGGGTATGTAATCTTTGAGTGACTCGTCCCTGCGCTGGAAGGTCATCACAAGATAACAGGGAGGCATGAGTTGTTTCTTCAGTACTCGATACTGGCCAATGAATTTCTTCTGACAATCCTCCCAACTGCCAATACTACATGCGGAGAGGCGTCTGAGCCAAGCGTGAGGTGCTGCCCCTAATGTGGCAGGAAAAACATGACACTTCATCGGGGATTCGATCGTCTAGAGGTCCATTTCAGTGTTGAACACATCCAGGTGATCGTTCGGGTCACTATTCCCGTCATACAGCGGGATAGTAGGCACCTTGAGTTTCTACAGGAGAGGCTGCTTCTCGATCTCCATAGAAAATGACGAGGTCTCCTCATAACGCGTCTGATTATTCTGAGGCTGTGGGCGCTCTTCAAGCATCCTCAGCCTTTGGAGAACCTCGTCCATTGCCGGGAGCTGGTGTTCATGCTGAAGGGTAGAGCTTTCCGCACGTTGTGAGCCCCCCAGTTGCTGGCCGTCGTGATCATCATGAACTTCTCTCTGAGCTTCTTCTCGAAGCTGTTGGAGTTGTGCCATGACCTCTTCTTGTTTTTAGGCATTTTGTGCTTGCGCCTGGGCAAGTGCTTTAATAGTTTTGGCCAACTCTCTGACTATATTTTCTAAGGCCGATTAAGATTGATCAGGCATCTGCACCTCTTGTATTTCAAGTGTGACGGTGCGTTAGGAAGTTGGAGCTATAGAACTCTGAGTCGTTCTTCCTCAGGCCATTATTGAATGGCAGTGGAAACATCAAAGAGTGGTTGATCCCCACAGACGGCGCCAAAATGTTGACAGTGAAATTTAATTTGTACGGGGGACCAAAACTTCAGTCAACAGGATGTGAGTTTCAAGAATTAATACCACTTTTCAAGTGTTGTGAAAGGTGAGCCGGGAGGAAGAGAGGCGGTAGTTTTTAATGTGGTTCGACTAAATTCGGGCGGTACCTGACCCTACATCCATGGCAGAGATTTTATTGATACTAAGTAATTTATAGGAATCCTACTTACAAGATTGTTCCTCTCTCCCTTCTGCTAATAATGCAATCCTATTTATAGAGGAAGGAGAGGCTACATGCATTAATTACAAGCTACAGTTGTATCTTATCAAATAAATGAGAAGAGACAATGAAAAGACCATATTCCGACTGTAGCTTATGGAAGTAGGCTTCTTAGGCTAGCTGTAGGCTTATGACCATTGCTTGACATCATCTCAGCCATACAGAGGATTAGTGACTCAGTGCTAGAGTTTAGACTTCGCGATCCTTGCGAAGCAACTAGGAGGCGAGCTCGGTACTGCTTACAGAGGGGCCAACGAGCTCTTATGAGGAGGTTGGCCATTCTTTATAAGTGCCTTGCTGGGGCATCGTGTAGCAAGGAATAGCTCGCTAGGGAGGAGCTTGCTGTTGTGCTCTTGACAGTCCAACGATCTTTTTTATTCGAGAACCCGCTGCCTTACCTTGGAACCTTTTTCCATAACACGAAGCTTTCTGAAGGCTTCTCGCTGAGGCACAGGGACTGGTCTTCGTTTCCTCTGGGACTCATCCTCGTGAGGCTAATTTTAGTATATAATAGATATCTTTCTCAACTTGTTGCTCTATGTTATCACCTTCCATTGCATAGGAGGCATCAATTGGTTCAGAATGAGATTGAACATTAACGAGCTGATTTGTTCCTTCTTGAGGTACCATATGCTTTCCAAGAAAATCATCCAGTGATAATGGGGAGCAGATTGGTGTCCTTTTCACCTTTGTAACACTTTGTACTTGGGTCATCGTTGTGTTCATAGGTTTTCTCTTTTGATCATGCTTTTCATTGCATCTTTGCTCTTTGGTCAAGGTTGTCGATTGGTTCTGCAATGTTCCTCGCTCTTTGGTCAAGGCCATTTGTTGCGTTTGAGAAGTTCATTGATCCTTGGTCAAGGACATCGGTTACCTTTGAGAAGCGCCTTGCTCCTTGGTCGAGGGCATACGTTGCATTTGAGAAGTTCCTTGGTCCTTTGTCAAGTCATCGATTGCCTTTGAGAAGCACCTTGCTCCTTGGTCGAGGCCATAGGCTGCTTCTTCTTGTTACCTTTTTCCAGCTTCACTTTCTTAAACTGTCTTAATGTTGTATACTAAAATTAGCCTCGCAAGGACCAGCCCCCACGCCTCAGCGAGAAGCCTTGAGAAAGCTTCATGTTTTGGAAAATGGCCCCAAGGCAAGGCAGCGGACTCAAGGTCCTCGAATAAAGATCATTCGACCGTCAAGAGCACCACAGCGAGCTCCCCCCTAGCGAGCTATTCCTCGCTGCACGATGTCCCAGCAAGGCACTTATAAAGAATGGCTGACCTCCTCACAAGAGCTCGTTAGCCCATCTGTAAGTAGTATCGAGCTTACCTCCTTGGTGCCTCGCAAGGATCGCGAAGTCTGAACTCTGGCACTGAGTCACTAATCCTCTGTATGCCTAAAATGATGTCAAGCAACGATCACAAGCCTGCAAGCCAGCCTAAGAAGCCTACTTCCATAGCCTATAGTCGGAATATAGTCTTTTCATTGTCTTTTCTCATTTATTTGATATGATACAACTGTAGCTTGTAATTAATGTATGTAGCATCTCCTTTCTCTATAAAAAGGATTGTATTATTAGCGGAAGAGAGAGAGGAGCAATCTTGTAAGTAGGACCCCTGCAAATTACTCAGCATCAATAAAATCTCCGTCGTATATGTAGGGTCCGGTACCACTTGGATTTAGCCGAACCCCGTTAAAAACCATCATCTCTCTTCCTCCTGATTCACCCTTCACAACACTTCAAAAGCGGTATTGATAAACTCACATCCTGTTGACTGAAGTTCTGGTCCTCTATACAAACTGAATTTCACCATCAACATTTTGGCACCATCTGTGGGGATCAACCGCTCTTGGAAGCCTCCACTGCCGTTCAGCAATGGCCTGAGGAAGAATGACTCAGAGTTCTATAGCTCCAACTTCCCAACGCACCATCACGCCTGAAATACAAGAGGTGCAAACGACTGATCAATCTCGGTCGGCCTTAGAAAATACAGTCAGAGAGTTAGCTGAAACTGTTAAAGCACTTGCCTAGGCGCAAGCACAAAACGCCCAAAGACAAGAAGAGGCCATGGCGCAACTCTGACAGCTTCAGGAAGAAGCTCAAAGAGAAGCCCGCGACGATCATGACAACTAGTGACTGGGGGGCTCACAATGTGCAGAAAGCTCTACCCCCAGCATGAAAGCCAACATCCGATAATGGATGAGGTTCTCCAAAGGCTAAAGCTGCTTGAAAAATGCCCACAGCCTCAGGATAATTAGACACATTATGAGGAGACCTCGCCATTCTCTGTGGAGATTGAGAAGTAGCCTCTCCCGCAGAAACTCAAGGTGTCTGCTATCCCACTGTATGATGGGAACAGTGATCCAAACGATCACCTGGATGCATTCAACACTTAAATGGAGCTCCAGACGATCGAACCCTTGATGAAGTGCCATGTCTTTCCCACCACATTAGGGTCAGCACCTCGCGCCTGGCTTAGATGCCTCCCCGCCCGCAGCATTGGCAGGTGGGAGGATTGCCAGAAGAAATTCATTGACTAGTACCGAGCACTGAAGTGGCAACTCATACCTCCCTACCATCTTGCAATGATCTTCCAGCGCAGGGACAAGTTGCTCAAAGATTACATAGCCCGGTTCAGACATGAGGCCAACTCTGTAGAAAACCCCTTGGAGGAAAGCATTCTACAGCCATCTCTGCAGGACTTCACAAAGATGGCAAAATATATAGAAGCCTCTACAAGTCCCTCGCTTGAGATCTCCCGGAATTCTATGATCTGGTGACCAAACAAATAAGGTGGGAAGAAACCTTCAGAATGAAGGGACCCAAGCATAAAGTGGGCTAAAGTGGTCCCACCGCAAGCAAAAAGAGGAGTAGTGAGAGTCATGATGGCCCCACTCTTCATCTTGCCAAGAAAGCAAAACCTTAGAGGATTAAGGACCGCTTCAAGAGCCATAGCATCCTATCAGATACTCAGGACAGAATCTTCGTTGCAGAAAGGCAGAATGAGGATTTTGAGAGACCCCAGCCAATAAGGTCATCCCCTAAATGCGGAGACCAGAGCAGATTCTGTGCTTACCATAATGAGACAGGGCAAACCACCTCTGAATGCCATGCTCTGAAAAACACCATCGAACACCTCATCAGAAGAGGCCGACTACAGGATTATGTGGCAAATTCATTAGGACTGCGTGTTCAGCAAGCTCAGCGAGTTATCACCCAAGAGCCTGAGCCCTCTATTCGAACTATATTTTGATCCTATAATGCTCGATTATGCTAGCCACTATGTGCCAAATGAATGAAAGTTGCTGATTGGCTAAACATTATTTAGACAAAGGAGTTTTCACTCTGTCACTACGGTGAATGGTTTTCACCTCGCCGGGAGAATGGTTTTCACCTCGCCTTAATGAAAAACAAAACTTTGGCAAACGATTTTCACCTCACCTTAACAAAAAATAGAACTTCGACGAACGATTTTCACCTCACTAGGCGAACCATTTTCACCTAGCCTCAACGAAAAACAAAACTCAATGAATGGTTTTCACCTCGCTGTTGTCAAGATAATATCATTAGCAATCGCAGCTCTCATACGAATGAGTTCCTCATAATTTCCATGCAGGTAAATTCTTGTAGCTTGCATGCGGGCAAATTTTTTACAGTTCTCGTGTAAATAGATTCTCATAGCTCATATAGACTTATCTTTCGTCTCTCAAAGAAAATCTCTCAGGCACAGCTTACTCGTAACCTTACTCATGGTAGATTGAGCTGATTGAAAAAATAAAGCACAGCCAATTGGTTAAAAAGAGAAGTTCTCATTAATTATCACAAATTTACATACAGCAATACATGAAGCATTTGTTACATACATCTGAAAGGAGAAGAACCCATTCAAAGAAACCTCGACAAGAGAGGTAAGGGTTCAATAGGGGGAAAGGCCAGTCTCTAAGCCTGCTCCTAGCGACTGAGCAGCAGCCCATAGTCCCTCCTGCTTATTCCTCAACTGGCACACCTGTCTGGGTTGGAACTAGAGCATCCCCAGAACCAGCAGGCCAGGTAGTAGAACTACCAACGACGGTTAGAGGAGGTGGCCAGAAGACATCATGAAGGCCCTGCCTAGTTGATTCTGTGCCGAGGCCATGTTCAACGAGCCATCCATGTCTCTCACCACCATGCAACAGGCCATCCAAGTCTCAACAAGCTTCGCCGGAAGCCAAGACACCAAGAAGCTCTAGAAGCTCTTCAATCTCCTCCATCAGATTTCCTTGAGGCAAAAGAAAGAATAACTCAGGCTATTTATAGACCCGCTCAGTCCTTTGAAGAACCCAGAGGAAATTTGGCCAAATTTTCATCCAACGGACTGAAGCGAGTGGCAGTGCCACGCTAACGGCTAACAATGACAAATAGGAGAAAGTATGGCCTAAAGCAAAATGGAAAGACATTCGACACGACACTGACTAAAGATACGAATCAAGTCTCAAAAACATGCAACTCCCGGTCCGCAAAGCACACCGAGAGTTGGGGGGCTTAGGTTGTATACTAAAATTAGCCTCGCAAGGACCAGCCCCTGCGCCTCAACGAGAAGCCTTTAGAAAGCTTTGTGTTTTGGAAAACGGCCCCAAGGCGAGGCAACGGACTCAGGGTCCTCAAATGAAGATCGTTCAACCGTCAAGAGCACGACAACGAACTTCCCCCTAGCGAGCTATTCCTCGCTGCATGATGTCCCAGCAAGACACTTATAAAGAATGGCCGACCTCCTCACAAGAGCTCGCTAGCCCCTCTGAAAGCAGTATTGAGCTCGCCTCCTCGGTGCCTCATAAGGATCGCGAAGTCTGAACTCTGGTACTGAGTCACTAATCCTCTGTATGGCTAAAATGACGTCAAGCAACGGTCACAAGCCTACAAACCAGCCTAAGAAGCCTACTTCCACAGCCTATAGTTGGAATATGGTCTTTTCATTATCTTTTCTCATTTATTTGATATGTTACAACTGTAGCTTGTAATTAATGCATGTAGCCTCTCCTTCCTCTATAAATAGGATTGTATTATTAGCGGAAGAGAGAGAGGAGCAATCTTGTAAGCAGGACCCCTGCAAATTACTCAGCATCAATAAAATCTCAACCGTGGACGTAGGGCCTAGCACCACCCAAATTTAGCCGAACCATGTTAAAAATCATCGTCTCTCTTCCTCCCGATTCACCTTCCACAACACTTCAAAAGTGGTATTCTGAAACTTACATCCTATTGACTAAAGTTCCAGTCCCCTGTGCAAATCAAATTTCACCATCAACACTTAGTAACTCAGCACTTAACCTTGCTTGGTAGTTGCCAAAACTAAAACCCTGCTTCTTATTAGAACTTTGCTCCTTCTTATGAAGACTAGAATGCTCGACATTGCAGTTTGCTCCCTTATTCATAGTTTCTTGATGCATAAATACCTATAAAAATTCATAATTATTATCCTATAAGTAATAGAAGAATTCATTCATAACTTACCCCTATATTTGTTATTAGATTTGTTGGTGCAATTACTAAAGATTTGAATAACTCATCAAATAGCCAAAAATTGTGTTCAGGACCACATGAATCAATTCCTAAATCGATTCAAGACTTACGAATCGAGTCTTGAATTGATTCAATGTGTTTCCCTATCATTTGGGAAGTCTTTTAAATCTTTCAAACATTCTATAAGGTTACTATAATCGATTCCGGATTTGATTTGTTAGTTAAATAAATAATCGATTCTTGAATTAATTTAAGACTTACAAATCGAGTCTCGAATCGATTCAACGTATTTTCCTATCTTTCGGGAAGTCTTTTAAATCTTTCAAACTTTCCATAAGGTTACTATAATCGATTCATGACTCGATTCGTAATTGAAAATATCCAAAGAATCGATTCACGAGTCAATTTGCGTAAGATTCTGATGAACATATTCAAACGTGAATCAATTCTATAATCAATTCATCGCATTGTGCTATATATATCTTGGTCATTCCCACTTCATTTTGCACACGGCCGGATGCATTTCCTTTCTTGCTCCTCTCCTCCAATTCACCCAATCTTCACCATTTCACACTTGTTTCCCAAAATTTCTTCCATAGAAACACTCAAAACTCATTCAAAAACATTTCCCACCGATTAATTTTGCCAGAAACTCACAAAATCAAAAGCTCCCAAATCAACCCCCAAAACCCCAACTGCACTTTCTAGGATTTCTCTTCACAACTCGATTAGGATGGCAAAAAGGATGAAGTTGGCAGCAAAAAGGAAGGACAAATCACCAGTGATATCAACAGAACAAGAAGATGAAGAGTCTTTCTTCCAATGACCATCACAGTATGCCTCTTATATTTCCTTTGTACATAGGAAAGTAGAACCCTTAAAATGCTTTAGTGAATAGTTGCTTAAGACCACCCATTT
>JANHAO010029272.1:0-10411 GCA_026873985.1 Saraca asoca
ATCCTTGTTATGATTATCAACAATTGAATGAATATTTAGTGATCAAGGATGCATTAATCTCAAGCTTAGTTGATTCCCTTGGGCTAGTTGGTTTATCTTTCTTTTATTTTCATTTTTGCATGTAGTAGCTGTTAATGTAGTTTCTGCCAATCCCCCCTTTATTTCTAGCTCTTAATTTGATTGGTATCATTAGAATGATCTTTGGGTTTGACCTAATGTTTCCATATACTATAAGTAGTTAGGTAACTCGGTTTATAAATTTCTAATCTTGAATGACCTTGACAATCGATCAAACATTCACCCATGTATTTCAAAATGAAATATGGAAAATTGAAATCCAGTTGGTTTTTGATAATCCACATTAAAAATAGGTCATCTTCCATAATTGAGTAAAATTGGTAATCCTGGGTAGAATTATTTTGCATAAAGCATAGTGTAGTATCCTGTCTTCAGGAGACAAGCCAGTTATAAGTAATTTCCCACTACCATTTTTTGAGGTGGAGTAGGAAAATAGCATTCTAATAGCTAGCTTCTTACTATAATCAAGAAAGGATCATGCAATAAGCTTTGGCATTGTGTTATCTGTACCAAATTCATTAGCAAATAGTTCAAAATCCACAACCATATGTTTATGCATCACATAAAAAGATAATTTTCCATCAGCATTAGCAAGATTCATATAAAACATTTTCACTAACCTAGAATAGGCAGTTCCTTTGAAATTTAAAAATTTTTCTAGCCTATATTTTGCTAACAATTTGGTGAATGGGTTATTTTTAGCAACTAATCATTGAAACATTTTAAAGGTTCAACTTTTCCATTTTCTAGAGAAAGATAAGATACATACTCATTGGATGATTGGAAGAGTGATTCTTCATGTATTGGTTGGGTAGCCTTCATTAGTGATTTGTCCTTGTGCTTTGTTGTAAGTTTAATCCTCTTTGCCATTTGTGCTATGATTGTTGAAGAGTGAAGTTTTGAACTTAGGGTTTTTGGGGTATGATTTGGGGTTTTTCAATTTAAGCTATTTTTATGAAATCAATTAATTAAAATGGTTTATGTTATATATGAAAATCAGTTCATCTTAGATAGACGTGCAAGAAGCCCAAGAGCAACAAAAAGATCGATCAAAAAAATTGTCCGAATCGCTATGCCTTTAACCTACGTCATGAGTGCGACCCCTCGGCTCGAACTCGAACTCGATAGAGTGAGTTTGAGATCTCTATCTTGATAACGTGCATGACCCTGGACTATGCGATCCGATCAAGTGAAGTGTGAGTGGCGATGTGAGGCTCACCAGATAGAATGTCGAGTCATGTCTTGCCCCAAAGGACAAATGGGGTCTTGCCTGCAGAAGACGGCTTGCATAACCGAAAGTAAAAGATTTGGCCTATAAATTCTATCTTGTATAATAAATGATGATGTAATAGATTTATTGTGTATGCAATTACCATTATAATCTCCTTCACTCTATAAATATGAGGAAGGAGCCCCTCTGCGAAAGAGGATGGAGATTACATATAAAGACTCTGTCAAAACGGAAATCAAACACTATAGAAATATTATCTCAATAACACACTACCATGGACGTAGGGTCCGGTGATATCTGGATTTGGCTGAACCATGTTAAACTGGTACATCCTTCTTCTCTATTCTTCCCTTCATTTCTATCTATTTTGCTGCTCTATTTTATCCGAACCGGTCGAAGGCCAGAGATCCCATAAGAATCCCCCTCATTGGCTGGAGTTTGGACCCTTATCAAAATCTGATGTTAACATTTTGGCACCGTCTGTGGGGATCTCTCCTATTCTGGTTCATTCCTACTGCAATGGCCAAAGGAAGAGTCACCAAAGCCTCGAATGTGCAACCTTGTCCTTCAAATGGTCATGTTTCAACAACAGATTCATCCACCGCTCCCATCGCCAGAGCAACTGCTAGTATCCCTCCAACCAGTTTGGCAAAATCGATTCTTGCCACTAACAGCGTCGATGGACCACAGACCTGGCTTCAATGTTAGGAAAAACTTGAGCTCCTGATGGGAAAGCTGGCCAAAATTATCACACTGTTGGTACAGACATAGGCCCATAATGTGCAAGTACGAACTTAAGCCACCGTACCTAAGGTTGAGCGTTCCAGTGAAGCTAACCAGGAGTAGACTTCGTGTCGCTATCCACATGGCCAGGATAATGAACTAAACCACCAAGTCCCTAGCCAAGGGCTGAGGGGGCTTGGATGTCGTGATGGAAGGCCTCCTTCAAAGAGTCAAGCATTTAGAGGAGCACCCTCGAGCTCGAAATGACCAAGGTCACTTTGAGGAGTGAACCCCTTTCTCTAGAGAGATCACGGAGGAACCCCTTCCATGCAAGCTCAAGGTTCCAACCATTCCATTGTATGATGGGGATAGTGACCCACATAACCATCTGGACTTGTGCAATATTCAGATGGATCTACAAGCTTATAACCCTTTAATCAGATGTCGTGTCTTCCTCCCTACCTTGGGTGAAGTTCCCCGAATGTGGTTCAGGAGCCTCCCGGCTCATAGTGTGAGCAGTTAGGAAGACTATCAGGAAAGGTTCATTAATCAATATCGAGCATTGTGGAAGTAACTCCTGCCCCCAAGCCACCTCACTACGATCTTCCAAGGCAAGCAGGAGGCGCTAAAAGATTATATTGCTCGCTTCAGGCGTAAAGTCAACAATGTTGAGAAACCCTCAGGTGAGGCTATTCTGGCTGCCGTCTCCACAGGACTCCATAGAGATGGAAAACTGTTCAAGAGCCTGTACAAATCTCCAATTGGCAAGCTGGGTGAATTCTATGAGTGAACCACAAAACAAATCAAGTGGGATGAGACTTTCTACTCACAAAGAACCGAAACAAGTGGTTTAGCTTCGAGCAAGAAAAGAAATAATCGTGAGAGTGGAAATGACAACCTCGAATGCTTGCTTGGTAAAAGAGTAAGGATGAGTGACCCTTACCCCAAGCTTGCCACAACACTTATAGCATCTTGTCAGACACTCAGGACAAGATCTTCGCAATGGAAAGGGACAAAGAGGACTTCGGCAAGCCTCCACCCTTGAAAACTCCCAGCAAGTCCAGACTCAACTGGGGATAATTCTACGCATACCACAACGAGTTCAGGCACATCACTTCAAAATGCTGGGCACTATGAGATGCTATCGAGGATCTTATCAAAAGAGGTCATTTGTATAATTACGTTGTGTAGCCCTCCAAGCAACAACATGGACCATCCTAATGGGACGTTAAGCGAGAGCGGTCCCCTACTATTAGGATGATTTTTTGAACTCTTGTACCTATTTGTAAATTGTATAAACATTTTGAATACAATTACTAATACTAAGTTCTTTTCTATCATGCTAGCGACATCCACAGTCCGCATGCAATCAACTTACTGTAAACCTTATGAAAGGCTTCATGCTCTGATCCTTCATTCGGTTGAGGCCCCCCCAAAGCTCAATCTAAAGAAGAATTGATGAACACTTAACCAGTATAGTTGCGGGCTCATTAAGGTATGGAGGCACTAAAAAACACTCATTTTGCCAGTTGAGCTACGGGCTCGCTGAGGTGCGGAGGCACTAAAAAATGCTCGCTTAACCAATTGAGCTGCAGGCTCGCGGAGGTGTGGAGGCACTAAGAAACACTCGCTTTGCCAGTTGAGCTGCAGGCTCGCTGAGGTGTGGAGGCACTAAAAAACACTCGCTTCGTCGATTGAGCTATGGCTCGTTGAGGTGTGGAGGCATTAAAAAAAACACTCACTTCACCAATTGAGCTGTGAGCTCGCTGAGGTGCAGAGATGCTCAAAATAAACTCACTTATTTGGGCATAAGATCGCCCCGACCACAAGATCTGTCACCTCTTATTTGGGCACAAGATTGCCCTGAGCATAAGATCGATCACCTCTTATTTTGGCACAAGATCGGCCACCCCAGCCACAAGATCGGCCACCCCTTTGGGCATAAGATCGCCCTGACCACAAGATCGATCACCTTTTATTTGGCCACGAGATTAGCCCGAGCACAAGATCGCTCATTCATTTATTTCGCAGCTCTCATGCGCACTTATCTATTTGGGCATAAGATCAGCCCGTGCACAAGACCGTTCATTTGTTAGTTTCATAGCTCTCATGCAAACTTATTCCCATGCATACTAACTTATCTATTTATTTGGCCACAGGATTGGCCTAAGCACGAGATTGCTTACATGTTGGTCGCTCAGATGGTTCAAACCAGAACGTTCACTAAAAGAAAATGGCAACAACAAATAGAAATTACAAAAAAGTAATTTTATTCATTGAAAGACCTCGACGAGGTAGTATTACATCAAAAAGCTCTGAGTACAGACTAAACCAAATACATAGGAAAAAACCTATGACTAAGAAGAAAGATTGACCACAAAAGGCCATGCCTCAATTTATTGGGGATCGCATGTCGTAACTATCTTCTTCCAGTGCACAATCAGTGGCAACACTGCATCCTTTCACACTTGACCACCTGCTCCTCCTGAAAGGAGCTAACCAGGAAGCCCTAGGAGCATGGCCGATCAAGCAAATCCCTCATGGCATAGCCGAGGGGGCATAATTTGGGATCTATATGAGATCCTTCCATGTTACCAAGGGAGATGAGTTCTCTGAGTTACCCATGTAGTAGACCATACATGCCTCTAAGGAAGGCTAGAATGCTGAAAATGGTGGTTCATCAGAAGACTCCATGATTTGCTTAAGTGCAGAACTCAAAAGGGATTGTCTTCTCCTTATATAGAGCTGGGATCGTCCTTATCGAAAGATCTGGAACCATTTCCCTAACTGTTACCATTTATGGCCTCGAAAAGGGCTAAGATGACCCAGCAATAGCTGTAAGACACATGTCACGGAAGATGTGGCCTAGTGTAGATGGAATGATAGTCTCGGGAAAAGACTGATGATTCAAAAATTGAAGAGTCTCAACTCCCAACCCGCAGAGCGAGCTGTGAGTTAGGGGGCTTATATTATATGTGAAAATCAGTTCATCTTGGATAGACATGCGAGAAGCCTAAAAGTGACAAAAGGACCGGTAAGAAGAACTATTCTGATCACTATGCCTTTAACCTGTGTCATGAGTGCGACCCTTGGGCTCAAACTTGAACCTGACAGAGCGAGTTTGAGATCTTTATCTTGATAATGTGCATATCCCCAAACTATGTGATCTAATCAAGCAAAGTACGGGTAGCGACGTGAGGCTCGCTAGACAGAATGCTGAGTCATGTCTTGCCCCAACGGACAAATAAGGTCTTGCCTACAGAAGACAGCTTGTAGCAACCAAAAGTAGAAGATTTGGCCTGTAAATTCTATCTTGTACAGTATATGCTGATGTAATAGATTTACTGCATATGCAATTACCATTATAACCTCCTTCCCTATATAAATATGAGGAAGGAGCCCCTCTGTGGAAGAGGACAGAGATTACATATACAGACTCTGCCAAAATGGAGATCAAACACTATAGAAATATTATCTCAATAACACACTACCATGGACATAGGGTCTAGTGATATCTGGATTTGGCCGAACTACATTAAATCGATGCCTCCTTCTTCTCTACTCTTCCCTTCATTTCTATCTATTTTGCTACTCTATTTTATTTGAATCGGTCGAAGGCCAGAGATCCCATAAGAATCCCCCTCATTGGCCAAAGTTTGGACCCTTACCAAAATCCAATGTCAATAGTTCATAATTGTGTTTCTAATGTTTCTATGGAAGAAATTTGTGAAAAAAGGTTTGAAAAATCAATATTTTGAAGGATTTGAGAGGGAGAGGTCAAGAAAGTTTTGGCTAGGGGGTTGAGAAAATACAATGAAATGAGTTCAACTTCAATTCAAGTATATATAGTATCACACCTTGAATCATTTCATGAATTGATTCAAATAGCAAAAATTCACAATGAATCAATTTAGTTTTAAATTTACTCAATGAAATTCATAGGGGAATCAATTACTGAATTAGTTTATGTATGAGTGGATATTCTATGAATCAATTATGGAATCGATTCATCCAAGAGTTTTTTAGAAAACTTTGAAAATTTAAGTCTTCCCAAGACTTTTGAAAAATCAATGAATTGACTGAAGAATCAATTCTCAATGTTCATAATTTAAGAAGTGAATTGATTACATAATCGATTCAAAAACTCATGAAAAACCTGGATAAATGTGAATCAATTGCTGAACCGATTCAGTAGATCCTAAGTTTAGTTTTTCCAAGTTTTTATTTTTCAAGGGTTTTCTTGTTATTCAAATATCAAATTAGCATCTCAAATCACTTGAAATCTTAAATTCTCCCCATGTACTTGCAAAATAAACTTAGCAACATCTCCAATACTTCAGTTAGTAATTGTAACATACAAATCAAATATAAAAAAAATTTACTAAAGATTTTTTGGGGAATCAACAATGTTTGTCTTGTAGTGAGTACAACTTCTATCCTATATCATGAGTTGCTTTCTTTTCTCTCACACAGACCTGCAAAACTAGAATTAAGTTTGCTTGGCTGGTACCCAGTAAGTTTTGGGTCTAAACTTATTAGTTGACATAACAAAAACTTTCTTAATAGAAGATGATTTTGATAACCACATAAGTTTCTCATTTGGTTTTGACAGATATATTCCATTTCTAAATGGATAGTCTCTGATATGATGGCCTTTATGATTACAGTAATAGTAGGTGATATAAGCAAGATTCCATCTCTTGGATTTTTTATATTGTTGCTATCTCTATCCTAAGCCAGCTTTATTTTAATTTTTTTTTTGATTTTCCAGCATGCCGTTCAATTTCTCATTACTTTTAGCAAAACCTTGTAAAGATTTATTCAATTTTTCTATTTCTAGCTTAGAGGACTCATAGTTTTCACATGCTTTGGTCTCACTAACTAATCTTTCAGCTAAAACATTCAATTCAACATTTTCTTTTCAATTTGCTCAATCTTTGTGACCAAATTCTCATTTTGACTCTTTAATTTCTTTATCTCTTTATTGGCTTTAGTCAATGCTTCATAAATTTCTTCATATAAGTCATCAGAATCATCATCATCTATTTGATTGCTAGAATTACTATTAGTATCACTAACATTGGAACCACAAAAGAATGAAAGATATTGTAGAACCTATGAACTTTCATTATGCTTAGCCATAAGGCAGTGTTGTTCTTCCTTTTTGCAATTAGCTTCAATTCTACACCTATAAGTAGTCTCCGGTATCTAAAATCTGCTTTGCTATTTTACACTCTGAGATTCTTGGAAACTCATTAGCAAATAGTGTATTAACAATAACCCATTTTAACTTGGAGGTAAGAAGATGTTTTCTTTCTTCTTCATTAGTCCATAACAATTTAGATTTTGGCTCTAGAATTCATCAACAGATATCTTAGGATATTCATAGCTTGTTTCTAAAATTTCTAACATGCCCTCATCTAAAGCTTCTATAAAGATTTTGATTTTGTATTTCCAAAAAGCAAAATTTTCAAAGTCAAAAGTAGGTGGATTGTTCAGGGATGGACAATTAGAGAAACTAGTTAAATTTGAATCTATATTCTTGTAAAAAGAAAGGAGTATCAAGAGGCAAAGCTCTGATACTAACTAATAGGTCCTAGATTAAGATATACTGCGAAAATTGAATCTTTCCCTTATTCCTTTAAGGAAATTTGTATATTCCTTTAGTTTCTTGTAGACTCTTTAAATTTTACAAAATTGTAATTGAGTTATTTTATATTAAGAAAAGTTGTAGAAGATTAATTAATGAATTTGCAGAATATAAAATTTAATAATCATGTAGCAAGAATGTAAATTCAAAAGTAGGAAAATAAAAATTCAATGCACAAGGTCTTTAAAGTGGTTCAACTTGAAATTGCAATTCAAGTTTACTTCACTAGATCATTCTTCAACTAGAAGACCACTTTATTAACAAAACTATCAAAATTAAAAATAGGCTCCTGAAATGCTAATTTACACATAAAAATTATAACAGGGATCTTGCTAACTTAGAAGAATTACACAGGGCTCTTCTAAACCTGAACACAAGAATTAAAATAGGCTTTTGCTAACCTATACAAGATTTCTATCAACTTGAAAGAAAAATTTTCATACAGCTAATGTGAGTTTAGTAGAATCTTGATTCAAAACTCTTGATTGAATTTGGAAATCTTGTGAGGTAGAGAGAAATCCAGTTTAGCACTTTTGCTTAGAGATTTTGAAACTTGAATAAGATAGAAGAATGTGAAATCTATTTAAAAAATTGAAGAAAGTTGGGTTTTTATAACTGTTATAACTCTATAACAGAATAACTAATTTAGTTTATGAATTGATTCATGAATTGATTTAGAGTAAAATCCTAACTTTTAGTTTTAAAAATTTTGAAAGCTTTTCTTCATGAATCGATTGATAAATTGATTTGTATAGATTTTTGAATATGAATCAGTTGTTGAATCGATTTGTAATGTGTAAAACAATTTTTATAAAATCTTGCTTTCTTCAAGTGGTTTGTTTCTATCTACCTCACTTTAAAAATATTTGTTTGAATCAAAATTCATTTGAATTCACTTACAAAAGATCTTACAAAAAATAAAATAATTCCTAATTCTAATGTTAATCTTTTGAATCAAATATATACTTTGAAACCTACAAAATAAATTACAATAAATAGTAAAATATAATGTCAAATAGTGATGTCAATGATTTAATTAAAGTTATTTTTCAACATCAAAACTAAGAAATATGTAGCTATGGTAACCTAGGCTAACATAACCAATTGTGTTCTTCACATATTTAATCCAAGATTGTAAATCAAATGTGATTTGGAGAGGTAGAATTAGATTAATTGAAGCTCTAGTTTTTCTCTTTGTTTTTACACTTTGAAATTGTGAGAAAATGAAAAGCTATGTTATGTTGAAATGAGGGCGAAAGGCTATTTATAGTGTGATAATCGACTGTTGAAAATTAACTAGGTTTTCAAGCTTGAATCGATTCATGAATTGATTTGAAATAGTTATTAACTAATGAATCAATTTGTGAATTGATTCACCTATGAAGATCATTAAAACTTCATAATTGAATTGATGTATGAATCGATTTAGCTTGTGGTGTAAAATGGTTATGAATCTATTACCTAATTAATTTAGAATATTTTCTAATGTTTTGATAAAGTATTTTTGAAAAACTTTTCTTTATGAATTGATTCGAGTATGTTCCACAAGATTTCTTATATGAATTGATTCATACAGTAAAAAAAAAATTTATAAAAATTCAACTTATGAGAATACATTGAAAACATAGTTAGAAAATATTTAATTTAAGCTCATTTTATTTGATTTATTTCTGCTTCAGTTTAGTTATTTTTAGAAATTTATTTGGATTAAAATTGATTTGTACACACTTACAAAAGATCCTAGAAAAATCAATAAACCCTAAAACTAATGTTGGATCTCTTGATATCTTGAATGCCACTTGATCAACTTGTATCTGCAAAATAAACAAATACTTAAAAGCATATATTTAGATTGTGACATTAATTAAAATTATTTTTCAACATCAAAACTGAAGAAAACATAATAGCAAGGCAAACAATCTCTCTCTTTTTTATGGTGACAAATAATTTTAGATAAACATCAAAATATGCATACAATGAAAAATTTAAATGAGAGTGTTACTGAGTCTTACTCCCCCTTAAGTTTTTATCTATTTTCTTTATCTAAAATCCCATCATTCTCCCTTTAAGATCTTATCTAAAATCTCATTTCTCCCCTTTTTGGCACATCAAAAAGCAATAATGCCCCATTAAAATGAAATAATGAGGTTTAAAATTCAAATCATATAATAGGGGTAAAGGAATTAAAGGATAGTTCTTAGCTCTATTATGATATTAATCTACCCCTAAAGTAATGATTTTGCTTAATTTTAGATTGATTGCATGAATCATTTTATTTTGCATATTTTAGGTCTTGAATCAATTCAGGGAGCTAAATGATAGTTTCATAAATTATAGAACAATTACCAAAAGTTTGAAAATCTTGATGAATTGATTGATGTATTGATTTGATCTGGATCGAATCGATTGATGAATCGATATAGATTGGACTGAGTTGATTCTAAAATTGATTTGTTCAATTTGATAAAAAATTTCAAAGGTTTAAGTTCTTCTTGAAAGATTGAAAAATGTTTTGAATAAGTTCATGAATCGATTCATAATGTAAAATTTTGAGTTGTGAATTGATTCAGAAACTCACAACAAACCTGGAAAAATATAAAGCAATTTAGGATTCAATTTAGAGAGTCTAAAATCAGTTTTCATGTAGTTTTGTTCCAAAACTCTTAACATATGATATATTCATCAACAACAATCAACTTAACATGATTTTTACCTCAAATTTCATATTA
>JANHAO010029273.1:0-10420 GCA_026873985.1 Saraca asoca
ACAACCTTTATATCTAAATGCACAGAATGTATAGTCTAGGATGCACTAGTACTCAATCAAATTGGTCTAGGGCACCCATCCAGACGAACAAAGTTATCTTCTGATAACTCAAATAGTATCTCCAGTGAGCTCCCCTTTTGTTAAAATTGAAGGAGGGTGAAAAGTTGATTGTCTATCTAGGAGTATCCCAATGTGCCCTTACAGTAGCTCTAATGTGATAAGAAGAGGGCTTAGTTTCCTATTTATTAAGTGAGCAAGAGATTATTAGACGCGAAGACAAGATATTCCCTAATGGAGAAACTTGCTTACTACCTAGTAATCGCCTCAAAAAAGTGGCGACCTTATTTCTAAGCACATAGTAAGGAGGTGCTAACATAGTTCCAATGAAGGCAAGTCCTACAAAAGATAGATGTCTTGGGACATCTCCTTAAATGGGCAATTAAACTAGCCCAATTTGATATTAAATTTAAGCTTAGACCGACAATTAAAGGGGCAAGCTTTGGCAAATTTCATAGTAGAATTCACTGGCCCTATCCAAGAGGAGGTGGAGGCACCAGTACTTCCATGCTAGGAGCTGTATGTTGATGGGTCATCGAGTGAGTAGAAAGCCGGGGCAGGGGTGCTCCTTATCAGTTCAGAAGGACACAAAATCCTTTGCATGCTAAGGTTCAGTTTTGAAGCCATGAATAATGAACTTGAATATAAAGCTATGTTAGTTGGACTATGGTTAGCCAAAAAGGTATGAACTGAGAAAATAAGGATTTTTAGTTATTCTTAGCTTGTGGACTATCACGTGCAAGGAGAATACTAAGCTCGTGGCTCAAAGATGGCTACCTACTTGTAGAAGGTTCAAGAGTTGTTAAAGTCATTTCAGCACTATGAGGTCGACCAAATATCGTAGGCCTAAAATGCACATGTCGATGCCTTGGCCCACCTTACTACGACCAAGGATGCTGACTTCCTAGGGGTAGTCTCAGTAGAACTCCTCTCATCCTCGAGCATAGAATAAGAGGACGTAGTCATGACAATTGCCAAGACACTAGGCTCTTAGATGAATTTGATCCTAGACTATTTGCGAGAGAGGAAGCTACCAGATGATAAACTCGAGGCTTGAAGATTGCAAATTCGAGCAGCCTAATATTGCATCTACAATGACATGCTGTAAAAGAGAAGGTTCTCCACCCCCTTTTAAGATGCATTGATGGCCCTAATTGTGACCCCGTCCTTAAAGAAATTCATACTGACTATTGTGGGAATCACGAGCGTTGTCTCTAGCTTAGAAGGCTCTCCAACAGGGATTTTATTAGCTAATGATGAAACAGGATTCAATCAAACTTGTCAAGAGGTGCAATAAGTGTGAATGATCTATAACAATTCTGCAAACCCCACCCACCTACTTGCGACAAATGGTCAGTCCATAGCCTTTCACGATCCTAGGGATGGACTTTATAGGACCACTACCTATAGCTTGTGAAAACTGTAAACATGCAGTAGTAGCTGTGGATTATTTTGCTAAATAGGTAAAAGCAAAAGAGCTCATGGAGATTTCATCTGCCAAAGTCATAAGATTTGTTTGGAATGATATCATCTATAGATTTGGAGTCCTCCAGTAGATTATAGCTAATAATGGGACTCAATTCAATAGTGAACAATTCCTTGAGTTCTGTAATGATCTTGGGATTACAAAGATCTTCTTGACCATGGACCATCCACAAGCCAACGAGCAAGTCGAGGCTGTCAATAAGATAATAAAGCATATCCTGAAGATAAAGCTAGAGGCTAAAAGGGAGCATGGGCAGATGAGTTACCAAAGGTACTTTGGGCTTATAGAACTATAGCCTGTAGCACCAATAGAGAAACTCCCTTTGCGATAGTGTATGGCATCGAAGCAATGATCCCAACAAAACTAGAAGTGGTGTCATAGCAAAGGATTGCCTTTGATCTGGAAGATCATAGTTAGCTGCGAGCCTAGATCTCATGGAGGAAACAAGGGAAAGAGCCCACCTAAGAGTCGTGACCTATAGATAGAGTATCGCAAGGTACTATAATCAAAGGGTTCGGCCCCATAGTTATAAACCTAGCAATCTCGTTTTATGCTTAGTACTTCCTGGTGCACACAAAACCAATGAGGGACCCCTAGGGCCAAACTGGGAGGGCCTACACCTCATTAAGAGGGTCATTAGTCATAGAGCCTATCATCTAGCTAACATAGATGGAATGAAATTTGCTTGAGCCTGGAACGTCACACACCTTCGACCTTATCATCAATAGGGACCCGGACCTTGTAAATTACTTAGGACTATGTAAAGGCACATAGGTGTTCCTCTAAAATTTTTATACATATCAGATTATTTCTAAATAAAATTTTAATAAAGTTTCGTGAAAGATGCTAGCTAGATCGTAGTCCATCAGAGTTGTTTTTTCCAAAAAAAAAAAACCATTTTTTAAATGCTCAAGTATAGGACTGTGAAAAAAGTAAATTGAAATATTGGGCAAATACATAGAATAGAGCTAAGTAAATAAATACATTCAAAAGTCGAGAAACAAAAAATTTTGCAAGTTACAAAGGTCAAGGCCTAAGGAGCAGGCTCTTTGGGAGCTGGACTTTTGCGAGTAGGACCTTTGGAAAGTGAAGAGTCAACAGGAGCAGCAACAGGGTCATTAGTCATTAGACCTCTAGAGGGTTCCACAGGTTAAGAATTACCCTCCATTTGAGCAGAACTCCTAATAGGAAGAGCCCTGGTAGTAGACTCTGTATTTTCCTTGAAGGAACAAGCCCTGGTTTCCCTCCTCTTCTTAAAACACTCTATGATTGTGAGAGCCTCCTCACCAAAGAAAGAGAAGTCTAGCTCAAGATGATGCTTCCATAAAGTATAGAATGACAAAGAGCTAGTCTTGGACTTTGCTCTCTTTGCCACCTCTACAAGCAAATGGGTAGTCTTTGCTCTAACCTTGGCAGCCTCCTCCTTCGCTATTTCTAGCTCTCTCATGACAACCTCAACTCACCTTTTAGTTTCCTTAGCCTGCAACTCTACTAAAATAGCATGTTGTTTCAAAATTTTGGCCCATTGAGCCAGCCAATTAGCATGTTGGAGAGCCTCGTCCAAGTCAATCTTTGTTTTAGCCAAGTTAGTGGTCACAAGATCAAGATTCAAAGCAACAGCTTTATGATCCGCCATTTCACAGGATAAAGCAACCTTTGCATCCTTGATCTTCCCCGAAAGTTCTAGCATTTCGACAGTGGCGGCAGCCAGATCTTCCATGAGCCTCACATTCTTCTTGCCCTCGACCTAGAGCACCTCGTCCACCTTTATCATCATCAACAAATTCTGAAAGGCCAGGTAGACAAGTTAGATCATGGAGACAATAGCAAAATAGGGGCACAGAGATATTACTTACCATTAAGCTAAAGTGGATTTTGTGACCAACCAAATTCCCAATGGAAAGATCCTTAGACTCCAGCATTTCGATTCTCTTGCAAGGCCCTAGAATCATATCGATGTTATCTACTAGGACCTTCACATATTCTTTTGTTTAGAACCAGACTCAAGGGATCGTTCCTCATTGCTAACCTTTGGCACAACCTTTTTTCAAGTAGTCACCTTCCTCCCTTTGTCTACCTTTCATTTTTTAGCGGGGACCTTGGAATGGTAGTGACCTCAGCTGTAACTGCCACCTCAAGGTGAGAAGAAGGAGCTGTGTCTTGTGGGGAAGCTACTATCAAAGCCAAAGGTTGGCTTTTGGCCATAGGAGTGATGTCAGCATCGGAGGCCAATGAAGCCTTTTCCTCATCAAACAAGGGCATAAAAAAGATAAGCTTCATCACTTCCTCGTAGTCACCAAAGTTTATCAACTTCCTTTACCTAATGGATTCCTACCTCTTGAATCAACTCAACGTCCATGCCCGAAGCAAGTTTATGGGAATAGAGAAGGCTCTCGTCAAAACAAAAATTATTCTGGAAATTGTCTAAAGTAGCAAATTGGTCTAGCATTCCAAGATCCTCAGTCTTAAAAGCTAGATTCTGGTCGATCCCTTCTATAAAAGGAAACAAAAGTTAGTGTCAAAGAAGCAAATATGAATGAGTTAATAAAATCATGTGCCCTCAACCCACTCACCAAGGATATGAACAAAATTGAAATTCTAAAGGTCGTGCAGGGATAGGCATGAGATATAAAACCAGCGGGTTTTATAGTGACCCACGTTGGATCTCCTTCTAGCTTTCTTGTTTAGAAGAACCTTCTTATGCTTTATTGATCATGCCAAAAGGTAATATAGACCATCCATCATGCTCGCACATCTAAGATAGTACATATAGCATAAAACCTTGGCTGATGGTGGTGAAAGACCTTTCCTCAAATAAATCAATGCCAAGGAGACTAGTTAGGTATAAGAGTTTGAGGTGAGTTGAAATGGACTAAGTTTCACCCTATTTAGGAAGCTAACAATGAATGGATGAATGGGGAACCTAAGCCCTGCAACAAAGTGTGGAAAACTGATGGTAATAAACCCCTATGACAGATAAGGAGCATAGTCATCTAAGCAAAGCATCATGACGTGACATCTTTTATGAAACCGATATGTTGAGACCACGGACTAGAGATCGTGGCAGTGGATGGATGAAACATGTAAGTTGAATGCTTGGCAACTAGAGGGTTGTCAATCCACAGTAGCTCCATGACTTTCAACAAGATTGGAATGAGCAGTAAAGCCTCTAATAACCCCACTACTACCCAAGGTCACCTTATTGGGATGGTACACCCACTCCACGTTCTGAGATGTGGAGCTAGATCCATCACTTTGGACTCTAATTCGATGGCGACAACATTCATGACCTATGCTCATCTACATAAAGGAATAAGAAGTAGTCAAGTTGCGACAAGCAAACCCGCCCCAAAGATTAATGATTTCCGACACGATAGGCCATGTAAACCCTGGATCACTATACCTAAGGACTCGAATTCCAACAAGCAGAAGAGGAGCCATACAATCGAAACATAACACTTAAAAAGCAAACACAAAATTTGAAATAGCAAATAAAAAATCCTATAATTTGTTAAGAGAATGACTAAATGTAATGGATTAGACAGGAAAGAAAGCACACAAACAGATGATGCTGCTAGCACTAACTAGTAATATACAAGTTTCATACTAACTACGAAATAGTAAAACCCAGAAATCATAAGATGTAGGAAGACTCACCATAGTCAACCAGAGCAAAGCACGTATGAAAAAACTTTTTGGGGAGCAAAACTCAGACGATGGCCAGGGAACTAGGGTGACGTATGATAGTGGGAGATGGAGAACGATCATAGGAAATGGCAGAAAGGGCAGATAAGAGGACCCAGGAAATTACAATTTCAAATGACAAAATGAGAGGGAGAAGAAAGCCCCTTTCAGTCTGAGAAACATATATAGTCACCATTAGATCTAGGAACCATCTAGCTGTCCAAAATCTAATGGTAGAAGGCCAATAGTGGCATGACACATAGACCTATCAAGAGCAAGCGTAATCATGACAAACCAAGAGCAAAATCCTAAGAGTCGCAGGCATGACTCATGGGGGCATGCCAAACGACTTGTAATGGGACAAAGCTCCCAGTTCACCCCATGTCAAGCAGTGCCTAGAGCATCAAACTCTTGTGAGGATAATATTGAAACACTAGTAGAAATGACCTCACTTGACGATCGAGGATCGCTCAGCTAGGCTTGAGGACCTCACCTGATGATTGAGGTACACCTAGTCAGGTTCAAGGAGCAATACTAAAATCTTGACGATAGGGGTTCACCCGATCAGGATCCATTACATAAAAAAAGCAGTTTAGCGATTGAAAATTTTAGTCTCTAAACCATGAATTTTGGTTATAAATTGGTTTAGTGACCGAACAGCCACTAAAAAAAAGGAGTAGCTAAACACCTAGTCACAATACATTCAACAACCAAACTTGATTCAATGGCAAAATTTAGCAACTGAAATATGTAATGACAAATTCGATCGTTGAACTCCTCCAAATTTGGTTACAATTTAACTGTTTGCCATCGAATTTTTCAATGATAGTTTGATCATTGAGTTAGTGATGGAAATTTTTAGTCACAAAATCAGTAACATCTAAAAAAAAAAAATTAGTCACAAATTCGATCTCTAGCCAGTGAATTTTAGTGACTATTTTAGTAATTGGCACCTGATTGTCACATAAAAATGCTAGAAATCCAATCCAATATAATCTAAAACCCATTCAAGTCTAATGTATAACAAAATCAATCAATTAAACATTAAAAGTAAATTTAATGCATAAAAAATATCCAAATCAAAGTAACAATAAATACAAAAATGTGACAATAAATCTAACTCAATACAAATCCAATCCAAGTAGAAAACTAATCATTCACATATATATCAAGTAGAAAACTAATGTACCTTAAGATGCATCATCTGCATCAAAGTGATCATGTGGCTCCTCTAGAGGGTGTTGTGCATCATGTGATGCTGCATTGTGGGGCACGGACGCTGTTGGTTGGGCATCAGGAGAATTAGTTCAGACACTACCACATATACATTGAGTGATAATTTATATACAATGTTAACTGTAATTAGCAATTTCCTTTGCAAAATATAGAAACCTCATGATTGATATTACCTGAGCAAGTCTCTTTCTTGCTTCATCTTTAGAGACATAGCCTTTGGTGATGTACTTTTGGAATGGAAGGAATAGAAGCATGAACAAGGGAATGTGCTCTCTAAACAAGCCTGAAGTGGCAATGCAACCAGGATAAAGGGAAGCAAATGTGATCCCAGTTTCCTCATGAAACCTTCTATGGAACTCTTGCATTGTAAGCATGTTGTATACTTTGCTATCTTTGTATGCCTAGGCCTTATCAAAGTCTCCACCATTAATCATGGATGAACTATTTAGCCCATTCAATCTCCTAGCAAGTCCCCTCAAGTCTCCAAGGTTGGCCTTTGAAGGCACATTTCCAGCCATTATACTTGTGTTTCCTGTTCAATTCATAATATCAGTACCATAATACAACAAGAAAGAAAAAGCTAGTTGCACACATAGCTGTTTGAGCTCACATTTTGAGAAAGGTGAGGGTACTACTGTCCTAGACCATTGTGGGACCTACACTCCTTTCACAGTGTGAGGTTGTTGCTTGTGTAACCAAGTAATCCTAGTCATATCTTGATTAATTTATCACACATTTGATAGAATCTAATTTATTCTTTCTCACTTATTCATTGACCTCATTGGCTCAAATTTTACCAAATACGCATAAAGTAAGTGAATAAAAATTATTGTGACTAGCAATACTTGTATGCTTTACACTTGCACTTTACATAAAGGCACCTAATTAAATTGCATTTTGCATACTCCTCTTGATTAGTACCAAACTGAATAAACTCAATAACTCCATCCACAAACTCATCCTTAATTCCAGACTTCTTTTAATTTAACCTATTATACATCCACTTTCGGTTCTTTGGAATGACCATATTGCTAACAATGGAATGACATTAACAATAACCCAACATAAGTGACAAAAGGTCTAGCAAAATTACTTTAACAAAAATAGTCACACACACACACACACACACACACACACACACACATATATATATAGAGAGAGAGAGGAAAAAATAATAGAAGGATTGGTTATTATCACTACTGAAAATTCGGTAGAATTTCCTTTGTATTTTGGACACCCAGCCATGTGGCCTTCTCAATAAGTTACTTCCACAAATCATAACCATTACAAAATAACTACATAATATGCTAAATCATTTCTATAATCATACTTCACATAGAAAAATGAAATCATCTATTTCAAAATACATAAATTATCATGATAATTCACTATCCAAGTAAGGTAAGGTACATTTATTCAAACATACATAAGCCTGTTATGCATTTTCGTATCCATTCATCATGTAGACAAAATTCATAACATATTAATTAACAAATCATTTTGTAAAATAAAATAGGATTTACAATGGGTGGGACTATCTACTTACCTTCAAAGACATCCAACTGACTATTAGGGATTCTGTTGAAATTTTAGAATTCAGACATTTACGAATTCCACATTTTATCTGGAATGCATATGAAACAAAACAATAGCAAAATTTTCCAATTTTATCAACTTTGCGTTTTTGGGTTTTTACACAATTTTCTAGACATCTAGCTATAGAGTTGCTATAGAATAAATCTTTTGTTTTAGGATTACTCACAGGGGTTTTAAAACTTCATCCTTTAGCTCGCCGCTAGTCGAAGCCATGCCGGTGAGCTGGAGGGACATTTGGTCGAACCAGCTTAACAGGAAAGGCTAAAGAGCTGCTACTGCTGCTGGATCACCACTGTGGACTAGAGGGAGGCATCGGAGGGGAGGAAGGCAAAGATGGCCGATGAAGGGATCGACGATTAGCTCGCCGAATGATAAAAACCCAAAGGAAGAATTGTTGACTGAACATAGCAATAGGGGAGTTTAGGAAGAAGGCCGAGGGTGCATTAGGGAGAGAAGAAGATGCCAGAATGTTGAGCAGTTGCCAGAACTTGCTGGAACCAGCGGGAGACAACGAGCCAAAGGAGAAGGAGGCTAGATGCAAGCCACCAAGGAGTAGGGGAAGGAGGAAACTTCAGGAATGCTGCAGAAGAGTCGGGCAGGGGAAATTTTATACAATAGGCTAAATGGGGAAAATTTCATGTTGGCCCCCATACTTTTGACCTACTTACACTAATGCCTAGCCTTCCAAAAAATTTTCAATTAGGTCCCTATCAAATTTTCAATTTAGTCCTTCTTCCAATATGGTGGCTGAATGAATTCGGTGGCTAAAAATTTTTATAACTAGTACAAAATTTTCATAGTTGGTAACTACATGGCAATTGAATAGCCACCAAAATGCTTGCTACTGAACCATTTCAGTCATTGATTTGATGGCTAAGTTCTTGAACATATAATATTTTCTGTTCTTAGCCAATCAGTCGCAAAGTAGTTTTAGTTCGGTCACCATTATAGACCAAAAAAATTCGATCGCTAGTTTCAATCACTCGGTCGAGATCAAGGAGCAATAGTAAAACCTTGATGATCAAGGAATGCCCAATCAGGCTTAAGAGACAAAGTTGAGATAAAAAGAGGACATGACCAACTAAAAGACCACAAGAGAAAGGCTTGAGCATACTAAATCACATTTGTTGACATAATTACAACTCCCAGTCCATGAAGTGAATTGAGAGTGGGGGCTTATGTTATGGGTGTTCCCCAGGTAAGAATAGAACAAGCTCACCAAAGACCCAACAAGATGCAAAGCCCAAACATAAAGAGCCCAAATTGGGGTCGCTTAGCAAGAGTCACTACCCATCAAGTATAAGCAAAGGATGAAAGCTGAGTAAGGACCAGACCCATTGAGGAAGGCTCTGGCTCGCTGACAGAAGTAAGCACTAAGGATGCCCTTCGAGAAACCCACTGAATGAACCTAGTGAGGTTGATCGATGCAGCCTAGAGTCATTAAGATAGTGAGACAAGAATATGTATAAAAGGTCTAATAAGTCAAAACACATGTCCCTCAATCGGTTGATCAACATTTAGAATCAACACACTAGACCCCTGGATATCTGACAATGATTCATCTAGCATTTATTATCTGATTCAAGCATTTAAGGCACGGAATGGTGTATGTAATCATTCTATTGTCTATGAAATTACACTTTTAACCCTCTTTATGCCTATAAATAGCCATGAAGAACTGTTGCATGGAACAAGTGAGGAATTACATGCAAACACTCTGCTAGAATAGAAAAACTCCAGTAAGAGAGTGTTGCTGAAGTCTTGTAAAACTATACAGAATCATTGTTTGTCAGTTGAAAATATAATTCAATGTGGATGTAAGGGCCTAAATAGGCTTTAGTTGAATCATGATAAAACTCTATGTCCATCATTTCTCCTCATTTCTCTTTTCTCTTATTTTTCCAGTTTATACTTGCATTTTAAGCTTGCAGTTTGGGGTTTCAAGAATTGTTCTCATTAACTAAAACATTGGATCTTTAGAATCAAATTTCATGGTCAATAGGCTATGTATAAAAATATGGACATTACTATTTTATTTCATAAAGTGTATTCAAATTAGTTACATTAGCTTGATTAATTTAATTTGGTTCAAATTCTTAACTCTTTAAACACTTTTCTTTAAAAATACAGAAGCAATTACAAATTATTGAATGATTTATGTAACCTAGTTTTATCTATGACTTACTATTTGTGCAATTTCCTTTGAACCTGTAATGGGGTTGAACATATATTGGAATACACATTACATACATAAGTAAGAAAGGGGATGGAAAATAAGGAAAGAATCACATACCAAGAAGTCTACGACGCTGAAGAGACTAAGGTGTAATTGAAATTGCAAATAAGAACAATTTAGTTGAT
>JANHAO010029274.1:0-10428 GCA_026873985.1 Saraca asoca
TATCCAATTTCACAGAATGTATAGTCCAGGATGCAATAGAACTCAATCAAATTGGTCTAGGGCACCCATCCAGACTAACAAAAAGGATATGTGTAATATTGTATGACTAATTGATCGTACTATTTTGTTTTAGTTAGTAACAAAATCGGCATCAATGTGCCTTTCGTTGGCCATAAGTCTAGGAACTAGAGTGCTTGCTAACACGAGATGAAGCGTCCATATAAGTCACAAAGGCACATTTTAGCTTGCACATGAGTTTGTTGCCAATTGCACTTCTTGGATGAGGTTCAAGTATTGCCCACGCAAGAGTTTAGTGCACGACTAGCACTTCTTGGACACGAGATTTGGGCTATCCACATAAGAGTTTAGTGCTTGAGGCACTTCTTGGATGCAGCTCATGCAAGGGTTTGGTATATGGCTAGCACTCATTGGATGCAAGATTTGAGTTATCCACATAAGAGTTTAGTGCTTGAGTCACTCCTTGGATATGGCTTGCGTAAAGGTTTGGTGCATGGCTAGCATTCCTTGGGCACAAGATTTGAGTTATTCGTGCAAGAGTTTGGTGCTTGAGGCACTTCTTGGATGCAGCTTGTGCAAGGGTTGGAGTATGGCTAGCATTCTTTGGATATGAGATTTGAGTTATTCACGCAAGAGTTTGGTGCTTGAGGCACTTCTCGAACATGGCTTGTGCAAGGGTTTGGTGCATGGCTAGCACTCCTTTGACACAAGATTTGAGTTATTTGTGCAAGATTTTGGTGCTTGAGGCACTTCTTGAATATGACTCACGTAAAAGTTTGATGCATGGCTAGCACTCCTTAGATGCGAGGCCTGAGTTCTTTATACGCAAGAGTTTGGTACTTGAGGCACTTCTTGGATGCGGGGTCTTAGAGTCGATGGTTATGACCCGTTGCTTGCGATCTACAGCTTCATTAGTCACTTGGCACATCTCCACTTGCTTTATAGGTGACTTTTCGATTTCTCCACAGCTAGCCATCATGATTACTCCTATCTTAGGTGTGTGTGCGCACTATTATTGTCAGCCAGTTACTGACACTTGCTAAATCATCAGATCATAGGTAGTTGATGAGTTCCCAGATCCAACAATGATGCTGTGTGCTTTATAAACTAAGAGGGCTTTTCCCTTCCCCTCACTTGTCATTTCAAACTTGAAGTTTCAGAACTCTCTCTGCATATTTCTTCTAGTAACTGTTGCAACCGCATTTCATCCTTCGCTATCACTGGTGTCGTCTCTATTCCTTGATTGCTGCTTAATCCTTGTTTAACAGAAAGCATCCCTGTGTGTGGTCTCAGATTGTTTGCTTCAGTTGGCTACGATAGGTTTTCCTTCACTTTGTCATTTTTAGATTTTCCTGTTCTATAATTTGAGGTTTATCTACCATTGATTGTAGGATAAGAGCATTAGCCAATTGAGGTTGATTGTTTATGGATTTTCCTTTATCTGGTTTGATTTGTTCGATTGGCTCTATTAGCAGACTCTTGGTTTTTTGGTTACCGTTTTGAGTTTAGCATCCGTTATTTGGAATTTGTAATTCACTCTTGTTCATTGGAGTCTAGGTCGTAAAGGGGTCATTTAGGGTGTTCATGGTCGGCTGCATAGGAAGTTATTAGCCTTAGTTTTAGGGCTCAGGAAGGGTCTGGTTGTAGTGACCTAACAGGTCTTTTTTCCTTTTTTGTAGATGGGCACAGGTCATGGATGCTGCCACCACCAAAAGTAGGAACAAAGATGACGAACTCGGCTCCTCGATCTAGAATTTGAGGCTGACACAACATCCTGGTGAAGCGACCTTAAGGAGTAGAGAGGTCATTGGGGATTTTGTTGCTCGTCGTGTTCCTATTAAGGTCTAAGAGGTTACTGTAGCTCGCGACCTGGTCATCACGTGTTCAGTCTATATATGTCATCCGTTTATTTTTACAAGTTTCAGTCTATAATCCGGACATATCAGTTCCCTAAAGGATGCAACCTTATGATACCCTCTCCTAATGACTATGCGGCCTATCTACCTACGAGGTTTATTGCTATCAATTTCCCATACCTTGTTATGGGGCTTAGGTTCCCGATACACCCTTTTATTGTCAATTTCCTGAGCAAAGCGAGACTTAGCCTAGCTCAGCTCACTCCCAATTCTTACACTCAACTCTTTTCCTTGGCATTGATTTACTTAGGTAATGGTCTTCCGCCACCTTCAACTGATGTTTTGTGTTACCTGTTCAATCTTAGGTGCGTGAGCACATCGGACGAGCTCTATTACCTTACAGCTCGATCAATGGAGCATAAAAAGATCCTACCATGAGGGGATGCCAAAGGGAAATCTAACATGGGGCACTATAGAACCCATTGGTTTTACATTTCATGCCCATCCCTGCGTGATCTCAAAAACTTTAGATTTGTTGGTACTCCTGGTAAGTGAGCTTAGAGTTGCAAGCTTAATAGTTTGCTCTCATCTAGTTCTAATTCTAACTTGTCTTATTTTACAGACAGGACTGGTAGAAAGCCAACTTTGCAAGCTAAAGTGCTAAGGGCCTTAGATTAGTTTGCTACCTCAAACAATCTCAAAACTGACTATTGTTTTGATAAAGACCTCCTTTGCTTCCACAAGCTTGCCCTAGCCAAAGGCATTGAAGTTACTAGGGAGATGGGCATTCGCCTAGCAATACCAGTTCGCCTAGCTAACTTTGTGGATTACGACAGGATGTTGGAGCTCATTCTAAGGTCGCCATTGTTTGATGACAAGGAGATCTCTCCAGACCTTGAAGCGGTCGTAGCCCCCACTATTAAAAGTCAACCCTTGGTTTTGGCTACAGCGCCTTCACAAGGGTTGATTCCTACCCCTCAGCCTGAGGCAGTAGTTGAAACTGAGGTCACTACTCCTTCCGAGCTTTCTGTCAAAAGACGAGGGGTGGAAAAAGGGAAGAAAAAGGTTACTCCTCATGAACAAGTTGCATTAAAGGCTAAGGTCACAAAGCTATAGGCTGAACCAAACTCCAAGACAAGGGAGTACATTAAGGTTCTTCTCAGTAACATCGACACGATTCTGGGGTCTTGCGACAGAATTCAAGTGTGTAAGGCTGAGGAGTTTACCCTCGGGAGACTGGTAGGCTCTGCAGCTCACCATAACTTGCTGGTAAGTGAAGTCTTTTTGCTTTGCTTCTTTTGCTTATTCCATAATTTGACTTGACTTTGAATTTTTAGGGTTTGCTTACTATGATGAAAATAAATGAAGCGCTCCTAGCCCACGACAAGAAGAAGGAGGACCTTGAGGGCAAGATAGCCACTGTCTCTGCCGAGGTGCAAGATTTGAAGGAGAAGGTCAAGAATGCTGAGGCTGCCTTATCCAATGCAGAAGAGGATCGTGAGGCTACCATAGTGAATCTTAGCCTATCTAACAATGACCTAGCCAAGGCGAAGATTGACTTGAAATTACTCGCTAACCAAGCTGGGCTCACAATGAGAGTGGCTGAAGTTGTAGAGCAATGAGTTGGATTTATGGAGTAGTGGGCTAAAATGGTAGAGTAGCGAGTTGAAGTCATTGAAAAGGAGTTGGAGGCAACCAAACGAGAGGTTGCTCTCATAAAAGAGGAGGCTACTAAAGTTAAGGTGGAGACCACTTCATTGATAATGAGAGCGGAAACCAAGACTTGAGTTGCCTTCTTCTACACGCTGTAGGAGCAATACCCGGAGTTGGATTTCTCCTTCTATGGCCAGCAAGATCCAATGCTATAAGAGAAGGGTTGCACGGGCTGGCTCTTCCAAGAAGGAAGTGGACTTTGGCATTGAAGCTTCTCTTGCTAAAGGCACTGCTCAGAGAGAGGGCGATTCTCAGGTCGTGGAAGCTACAGGCACACTTATGGTAGATGTTCCTGATGTTCCTCTCCTGAGTCCCCAGTCTCAAGAGGGTTCAACTCCTGATGCTCCAGCTCCTTAGGCTAAAAGCTTTGTAATTTTCCTTTCCTCTAATGAATTTTGAAATATAACTCACAAGCTTTATATAAACTTATCTAAGGACTGAATGAACTTCTACTTGTTTTCCTTCCATTTTCATATTCACATATGCGATATGATAAACTTTGGTGTGAGCGTGAAAACTTGATGAATCACTATAACTAATAATCTTTACATAATACATTACTTTTTGTGTAGAGCTTTATTGAAGCCTTCATTTTACAAACATAAAAATTCAAAGAATTACATGTATATTTATGCCTACTAATCTTTACAAACAATGAAGGGCTTTACTAATAATATTGGCGAAGATGTTTAGCATTCCAAGCTCGAGGAAACTCTAGTCTTTCCATATCCATCAAATGATGAGCCCTATTGTCAATAACTCTTTTAATTATGTATGGGCCTTTCCAGTTTGGCCCTAGAGTCCCTTCACTAGCTTTACGTGCTCCCAGAAGGACGAGACCTAAAATGAGAGCTTGTGGTTTCAACTGGGCAAAAAGTCAGCATCTTCTATTGTAGTTAGGCGAGCTAAGGCATTAGCATCCATATTCTGAGCTTGTGGTACCTAGTTGACTTCATATTGCTAGAAAGAATTTAATGATTCTTGGACTTTTTGGAGATATTTGGTCATCTTCGATCACCGGGCTTGATATTCACCCCTCACATGGTAGACTACGAGTTGTGAATCACAGAAGATACTTATTTTTTAGCTCACACCTTCTTGGCTAACCATAGCCTGGCTAGCAGTGCTTCATACTCGGCCTCATTGTTGGTGGCTTGGAAACCAAACCTTAAAGCGTAAAGGATTTTATGTCCCTCTGGGCTAATGAGGAGTATTCCTACTCCAAACTTTTGATTGCTTGACGACCATCCATGTACAGTTCCCACCACAGGGCTTCTGAAGTTTCCACCTCTTCTTGCATGGGCCCAGTAAATTTTGCAATGAAGTTGGCCTGAGCCTGCCCCTTGACCACCGATCTAGACTTGTACTCAATATCGAACTGGGAAAGCTCAATCGCCCATTTAAGCAACCAACCTAAAGCATCCATTTTTTGTAAGACTTGCCTAAGCAGAAACTGGGTGAGAATTTTTATGCTATGGGCTTGGAAGTAGGGGCATAGCTTCCTCAATGCCTTGACTAGACAATACACGAGCTTTTCCATGGGTGGGCACCTCGTCTCAGCATTTAGCAGTCTCTTGCTTACATAATAGATAGGGAACTAAGCTCCTTCCTCTTCCCACATTAGGGCTGTGCTAAGGGCGTGTTGGAACACCCCTAAGTACATGATCAACTTCTTGCCCTCTTTTAGTTGAGATAAGAGTGGAGCTCGTCTGAGATACTGCTTAAGCTCTTGGAAGGCGACCTCGCATTCTTGCGTCTGTTCAAACTTCTTTGCCTTCTTTAGGATATCGAAGAAGGGAATGCATTTGTCTGTCGCCTTTGAGATGAACCTGCTGAATGTCGTGACTTGGCTGTTCAAGCTCTGCATATCTTTGGCCCCAGTGGGGGATCGCATGTTGAGGAGAGCTTTAATCTTTTTTGGATTTGCTTCGATCCCCTTACTATTCACCATAAAGCTGAGGAACTTTCTCGAGGTGACTCCAAATGCACACTTAAGCGAGTTTAATTTCATTTAGTACCTCCTTAAAATCTGGAACATTTTGTCCAGATCACGAATATGGTTGGCAAGCTACTTGGATTTCACCAACATGTCATCCACGTACACCTCCATTATTTTGTTGATATGCTCTATGAACATTAAATTCACTAATCGCTGGTAAGTTGCTCCTGCATTTTTAAGCCCAAAGGACATTACCTTGTAGCAGTATAACCTACGATCAGTAATAAATGAGGTGTGTTCTTCATCTTGTATGGCCATCGAGATCTGATTATATCCCGAGTAGGCATCCATAAAACTGAGGAGTTCATGTCCCACTATCATGTCCACAAGTTGATTGATCCTCGACAAAGGAAAGCTATCTTTTGGGCATGTCTTGTTCAGGTCGATAAAGTCTGTACATGCCCTCCACTTTCCATTTTTCTTCTTCACGAGGATAGGGTTGGCAACCCAAGTGGGGTAGTGGGCTTCTCGAATAAACTTGTTTGCTAACAACTTATCCACCTCTTCTTTTAATGTGGCATAGCGCTTGACAGTCATTGACCTTCTCTTCTGACAAACTAGCTTGTATCAGGGGTCGATATTGAGCCTGTGTGACATAATCCCAAGGTCAATGCCTACCATATCTTCATGGTTCTAGGCAAAGACATCTAGATTGGCCTTGAGGAATTTAGCTAAGTACGCTTTCGTATCAAGTGGTAAGCTCTTCCCTAACTTAAGGCATCTCTTTGTATCCTCTTCACTGAACTTCACTTCCTTGAGCTCTTCGACCGGACCAGTAGCTCGTTCAATGTCTACCTCGTAAGGGTCGAGGTCGTAGCTGATCCCCTTAGTGCTCATGGCTGAGGGCTCTCCTCTAGATACCATGTGCCTTTCTTTGCTTGTGTTCTAAGCTTGATTGTATCCTCATAGCAACACCGGGTAGTTTGCTGCTCTCCCCGCATGCATCTAACTCCATTCGAGGTTAGGAATTTAATAGTAAGCATCCTAGTAGACGTGACCACGTCTAAGTCATTAATGGCAGGTCGGCCTAGCACTACATTGTAGGTTGAGGGGTAGTCTATAATTAAAAATTTTGCCATAATGGTTGCTTAGCGGTTTAGATCTCCCAAAGTGAGGGGAACCTATCAGCACCAATCCATCTTTTATGAAGCCATATAGAGGCTCAGGGGAAGGATTTAGCTGGCTCATGCTCACACCCAATTGATTGAAGCATCCTTTGTACATCACATTGACAGAGCTACCAGTATCGATCATTATTCTCCTCACATTAGCATTACCAATCTTGGTGCGGATGACTATCGCATCATTGTGAGGGGTATAGACTCCTTATGCATCTTCTTTTGTGAATGTGATGTTTTTCTAGGTCACTCTAGCTTTCTTAGTGAGTCTTTCACATTTCACATGCCTCACAAGCAGGACATGGCCTACTGCCCGCACATAGTAGTCACGCGACCTATTTGTGGTGCCAGTGATGTGAGGTCCATCATGAATAGTGAAAATGGTCCTCACTAAAGGTGTTTCTTCACGCTTTGGGGTCTACTATTACTAATGTTGCCCCTATTGCTGAGGATGCGAGGGTCCCTGTACTAATGGTCTCACCACATAATCCCTTAGGTGACCTCTCTTGATGAGATCCTCGATAACGTCTTTTAACACCTAATAGTCCAAGGTGTTGTGCCCGATCTCAATGTGTTAAGTATAAAACTTGCTTTAATCTCTTCTTTTGAGGGGAGCTTTTATGGGTCTAGGTCTCCCGAAGTCTTCATTGTCCCTCTTGGCTTTATAGATCCTATCGAAAGTGTCGACAGGACAGTGTAATTGTCATAGCAACCTTGATGTTATGGCTACCCATTTTTGGCCTTTTTCACGGCCTGACCTCTAAAGTCATCTTTCTGGCTCTCCTTGCTACTCCCACTACCAAATCTCTTCTTGCCCTGGTTGGAGCCACTCGACTTTTCTTTTCGATTAGGCTTCTTTAGGCCAAAGGTTTCTTCCCATCGAATCTCTTTGACAGTGCGTTCGTAGAACTCACCCAAGCTTTTCACTGGGCACTTATATATATCCTTATATAGCTCCCCATCCTTACGAAGCCCAGTTGAGATAACTGTGAGGACACTTTCATTCAACAAGTTCTCCATGTTGCTGACCTCATGTTGGTCCTTAAGCGATTCGTCTTTCCACTGGAAGATTATCGCTAAATGGTAGGATGGGGTGAGTTGTCTCTTTAGTGCCCTGTACTAGTTAAGGAATCTCACTTGGCATTCCTCCTAGTTACAAATGCTGCAAGTTAGGAGACTCCTAAACTAAGTTTGTGGTATCTCCCCAAGAATGGCTGGAAAGACTTGACACTTCACCAATGAGCTAAAGGTCTGAAGGTCCATCTGGATGTTGAATGTGTCCAAATAGTTATATGGATCACTGTCGCCATTATATAGTGGGATGTTGGGAACCTTGAACCTATGAGGAAAGGGCTCTATTTCGATCTCTCTAGTGAATGGTGTCCTTTCCTTGTAAGAGTCTTGGCTACTTTGGGTTGGGGGTCTCTTTTCTAGCTGCTTCACCCTCTAAAGCAGCTCCTTAATCACAGGGTCCTGAGTTTTAGACCAATGACTAGTGGTTTACCGACTCCCGTCATCTCGGTGACTGCAAGAATAGTAGTCTGAGGTCTTGTGTCTTTAGCTATGCTTGTGGCCATATGAGTGACGGTCCGACCTTTGCCCATGGTCCGTCTCATTGGAGCTTTCTTCTTAGATTGAGCTCTCACACTGTTGATCATCTTTTTCATCCTCACGAACCCTATGGACCTCTGACCTTAGCTACAAGTTTGATGAATGAATGAAGCTGGCACGTTGGCGCTCTCCTCTAACAGACTCTTCACATTGAGGCCCTGGTTGTTAGAGTCCTCCTTCCGATGCAATGACTCCCACTTGTCTCTATGCGCCTTGGGTTTGTGCTTGGGCCAAAGCTCTTACCATGTCTGCCAGTTCCCTCATGATGTTTTCAAGAGTCTTTTAGTGTTGGTACCAAGTTTGAGCTCCATTCACTTCAAAGGTGGCAGGTTAGTGTGGATTAGGAGGTGCTATACCAACTACAATACCTATTATGGGGGCAGCAGATTCCTGTTGAGGTTGTGATTGACCTTCAAGCTGGCTAGTGGTGGCTTTTGTGCTTCTGATGGCTTTTCCTCTCGCCATTGTAATTACAACAGTATGTCTAAGATGAAAAAGATGTAGTGGGGTCCCCTCCTCTAGCGCCAAAATGTTGATGGTGAAATCTAGTCAACAGGTGTAAGTTCAGTGTTACTCCAAACTGCAAGTTATCAATATGAGCTAGTAGGAAAGAAAGAAGGAGAAGAAGAAAAAACAACAAACACCAGAAGCTTTTGTTGTGGTTCAGCTAAAGTTAATCGGCCCCTACGTCCATGTTAAGTTGTATTCATTTTTTTATGAAGGTTTTCTATTTTGTTCAACAGAGATACAGTGCTATATTGCTATTCTGGCAGAGTATCTGCATGCAATTTTTCTTACTTACTTTTATAGAGGCTCCCCCCTCTATTTATAGAAGAAGGGAGGGTTACAAGTTTAATTTGACAAGTAATAAAATGATTATTTTCACCGAATTGGGCAATAAATGCTAGTCAAATCATTATCGAACTATTGGGAGCTAATAAGTCAGTTCTGGAGGCTAAGCTATTAGTTGGGAATATGTGCCTTCAATTGATGCCTAGGCTTCCATATTAGTGCTTAGCTCGCTATCTTAGCGGCCTGGGTCTGCATTGGGTGATTTGCTCATCATGGACTAGTCTGATCATTGGATCTGTCTAGGATAAGTCTGCTGAAGGTTGGTCCGGGTGTTGCACTGTACTCAGCGAGCTGGTGCCTTCCTTAACAAGCTGGGCTTGCTCATCAACCTCTCCATATGTCCTTAGCCTGCAGGTAGCGAGCTGGTATCCTGCTGAGCGACCCCAATCGTCAAGCGATTTGGGCCTCCTTTTCAATTGGGCTCTACTACTTATTGGGCCTTGGTTAGTCCATTTCGAGTAATCTGGAAAATACTCATAACAGGAGGCAGAGTATGTGTGTTATGAAGCCATTTGTGAGGGTTATGTGGTTAATAAATTTTATATCTATTTTTAATATTGTTGAAAATATTTTAAAGACCTTAACCATATATTGCAACAATGTGATTGCTATATGCTTCTCTTAGAATAATAAAAGTAATGCCCCATACAAAGTACTTTGATGTGAAATATAAATTTGTTAGAAAGAAGATACGTAAACATTAAACTTGTATTAAGCATGTTTTTATAGTTCATATGCTCATGAGTCTACAAACCAAACCAAAGGTAGCATCAAATGCCGACGTGGCTGTTAACGCACAGAGCATTGGGAGGAACATCTTAACGAAGGAAACTGATGATTATTGTAGGAACAACAATGTCGGAGCTTAGACAGAGACTAATGGCTCTGGATTTTGCTGGGAACTTTGGGTAATGATGATATTATTGATGGCGATAGGATATGGAGAGGACATGAAGATCATATAAAAGGGCAGGCTTTGAACATTTCTGTAGAATATTCTCTTTGGGCCTGTTTGGTTAGGCGGAATGAATATTAGTAGGAATGAAAAGAGGAAAGGAAGTAATAATAGAAAGAAGAATAAAATCCTATTACTTTGTTTGGTATGTCATAGAAATAATTGAGATAATGTGATATTCCACTGTTTGATATGAGAATAAATTAAAAGAATGAAAAAATAATGTAAATAGAAAGATTAAATTACCTTTAAAAAATTAAATATTAATATAAAATTAATTTATTTTAATATGTTAATAATATTAAT
>JANHAO010029275.1:0-10407 GCA_026873985.1 Saraca asoca
AAATCCATACTAACACAGCTGGAAACATGACAATTTGGCTCTTAAATTGCTAAGTATTTGGGCAATTAAATGTGTCAAATCTTATATTATCAGTACTACAAAAGATTCATAGAGAATTATGGACACTTAGCAAAGCCTCTTACTAAATTAACAAAAAAAGAAGGGTTTACTTGGACTGTTAAAGCTCAAAAAGACTTTGATGAGCTTAAACGAAAGATGACATCCTTCATTGTTTTGAATCTTCCTAATTTTTCTAAAGAGTTCACCATTGAGTGTAATGCATGAGGTCGAGGGGTAGAGGTTGTCCTGATGCAGGATAAAAAGCCTTTGGCCTATTTCAGTAAAGCTTTGGCAGCTAGCGTACTTTTTAAATCAGCATATAAGAAAGAGGTAATGGCCCCAGTTCTACTAGTTCAACATTGACATCACTACCTTATGGGGCATCCATTTAAGGTATATACCAATTACCAAAGCTTAAAACACATTCTATAATAGAGGATGCTTATTACTGATAAGCATTGCTGGTTATCTAAGTTAATGGGATACTAGTTTGAAATAATCTATAAGCCTGGGCTAGAAAATAAGGTTGCAAATGCATTGTCTAGAGTTGGGGAATACAAGGAATTGCACTCAATTATTTCTAGACCATGTTGGCTGGATTTTTCTAAAGTGAAAGAAGATATTTGTCTAAATAAAGAGCATTTTTAGCTAGTAGAGAGCCTAAGAAAATATCCAACTTCTAAACCAGGGTTCACAATATAAGGAGATTTGTTGTTTAACAAAAGTCATTTGGTGTTGTTCGAAAATTCTTCACTTATTCCTACAATCATGCAAGAATTTCATTTATCTCCAATTGGAGGACATTTAGGATTTACTCGAACTTATAAGCATCTAATTGTGAGTTTATTTTGGGTAGGAATGAGGTAGTTGATTTTACAGTTTGTAAGGGAGTGTGATGTTTGTCAAAGGCATAGGTATCAACCTATGGCCCCAACTAGATATCTGTAACCACTACCTATTCCTCAATTAATTTGGGAAGAAATCTCAATGGACTTCATTGTCAGGCTGCCTAAGTCTCAAAGGTTTAAGGTCATCATGGTAATAGTGGATCAGTTATCAAAATATGCTTATTTTATCCTACTAAAACATCCATTTATGGCTAAAATAGTAGTTGAATCTTTTGTGAAGAATGTGGCCAAACTACATGGGTTTCCTCAGGCTATCATAAATGACTGAGACCTTATAGTCCTTAGCAACTTTTGGAAGGAGATGTCCAGACTCCAAGGCACAAAGTTAAAAATGAGTACTTCATATCATCTATAAATTGATGGACAGATGGAAGTAGTTAACCGTTGCTTAGAAACATACCTTAGATGCTTTGCTTTAGAACAACCCAAGAACTAGTTAGTTTGGATTCCTTGGGTAGAATTCTAGTATAATACTTCCTATCACTCCATTACCAAAACCACTCCATTCAAGGTAGTGTATCGTCACCCTCCACCATCAATTATTCACTATCTAGAAGGAGAAACTTAGGTAGAATCAGTGGTTTGAGCTCTAGTGGATCGAGATAAAGCTCTTAAACAATTAAAGCATAATCTCCTAAGAGTTCAAAATATTATAAAGCAAGGTTATGATGTTCATAGGAGGGATGTGAAATTGATAGTGGGTGATTAGGTATATGTCAAGCTAAGACCTTACACCCATCACTCTGTAACAAGGAGGATTTAACCAAAATTGGCTGCAAGGTATTATAGTCCATTCTAGGTAGTGGCTCATATTGGGGAGGTGGCCTATAGACTGCTATTACCCATATCTACTAAGATACATCCAGTGTTCCATGTATCTTAACTTAAGAAAGCGATAGGTAGTCATCTAGCAGAAGTACCACTAGAACTGGAAAGTGATATCTTTGCTATGGTAGAACCTGAAGTTATTCTATCCTCTAAACAGGTGGAAAGGTAGAGGACTAAGTTTACAGAATGGTTAATCCATTAGAAGAACAAACTAGCAAAAGAAGCTACATGGGAAGAAGTAGCTAATATACAAGCACAGTTCCCTGAATTTTTCCTTGAGGACAAGGAAGATTCTACAAGCAGCGGTATTGATAAGAATGTGACCCAAGAGCTAGTAATGGATCAAGAGATGGATCAGCCCAAAATACTTAAAGTTTATTCTAGAAGACTTAAGGTAAAATTAAGTAAGGATGAGGTGGCATGATAGATAGCAAATAATAGAGGGAGGTTAATTATAGAGAGAGAAAAGGGAGAATTATATAGGAAGAAGGAGAAAAGAGGAAAGGTATTCAATTATTTAGTTTTATTTAGCATAAGCCAAGGCCAAGGAGAGTTTCCCTTTTGGTTGGGGCGATTGCTTTTGATCTCTGTATCTTCTTCTTCTATTTTTTTCCCTTTAATTTAGGTATACAACTTCTACACCTATCATCTAGCATGCAACATATTAACCAATTCTTCTCTAAAGTCCAACATTACAAATGTAATCACTACAAAGTCTCAGATTCTTAATTCCACTACACTTTTTCTCAATTAACTTGTCAAATGAAATCAATTTTATGCATGGAAAGTCTTCTTTACAAGCCAGAAAGGGGTTGGAGGGTTATTTTAGCTTTACTAACAGACTTAAGATTGAGTTCAAAAAACTTATCAGAGATAAGATTAACCCCAACTCTAGATACATGGTGATAGTTATCTAAATCTAGCTCTTGGAAATCAGGTTTCCCTACTTGTGGTTGGAAGTAAACCAAAAATAGGTTTATTGCATCTTGTTTTTCCCCATCAATGTAAACATTGCTATAGTATCGCTTTATAGATTTGAAAAACTCTCTTGACTGGATTGTTACTTTCCATTTTCCTTGCTTCTCAGGAAACATGATATTGTGATCTACAAAACCATTATGTTGCTAGGCAAGAGCACCTCCCATACCCTGATACATGTTCATTAAGGTAGCATTGATACTACTATCAAGATCCACTTTTGAAACATTGGTCAAGTTCATCACATGGAGTTGACATCCTAAAGCCTGAAGACCATAAGCATACTAGACTACATTTATATGGTCCAAACAATCAATACAATTGATACATAGAACTCCATTCTAAAAACATGGTGCACAAACATCTTTACTGCTCTGATGCCCTATACCAGATTCTTTATCCCAATTAACTATAAAATTAAGAATTTCTTTACTATTTTCAATCCTTGCATGATCCCTAGAATTAACCCTTAAATCTCTTAGGGAAGAATCCCTTCCAGTGCTGGCTTAAGTGTTTCTATTGGCCCTCTTTATAATGTTAGGTTTACCACTATAGTAAAAACCAATTGAATCATATGCTTCACTGGCCACAACACCTAAAATTACCAAAACATTGGCATACTCTTTGAAAGCTTATGGAAGTCCTAATGAACAAGTCTAGGATGGTTTTCCTTATATAGAATTTGGTTTAGGCACCTGATAGCACGTGTACATTCACACCTCAACATCCTTTCTCGAGGTCATTTTCCAACAACTTAATTAAATTGAGCACAATAATTAAATTTCCATATCTCAAAGCAAGACCTTCCAAATGCATTTTTATTGCCTGGTATGATGGGTCATACCTTTGCAAGATTATGTCAAGCTTAGGACTAAATCCTGGAGCTTTTTATGACTAGAAAAGTGGTATTGAGCCATGCATTTACATATCAAGTTGGAAAGATCCCACGATTTCCTAAAAAATCTTCAAGTATATCTATATCATCTACATTATTACTCTGCCTAGCTGCATATGCACTCCTTGGCATGCATAATCTGTAATTCTTGTACAATTGGCCAATCTTATCAAAACTAGATTTAGCTCTTTTTATGATTGATGAAAAATGTTTGGGTCTACTACACTTTCCTTGCCTCAGGTAGTCTCTCTTTTGGTTTACCAAAAGAGGACCACTCTTACAATAATCCTTGCCAGCATTATGACTGTCATTAATGTCACCTTCCTATTATCTAACAGGAGGATTTATCTAAACAAGGTTCAAATACACATGTGAGTGGAAATGAAGATTTAGGAATTAGGGAGATTTTCAACATATTCATGCTATGTGCATCAATATATCCTTATTCATGTGTCATGCTCCTATGTGCACTAACATGAACTCGGTACATCTATCCTAATTTGGTAGTTAGAGACCCCTAATCATGTACCTGAACCCTAGACTATGCTTTGATACTAACTTTGTCATGCCCTGATTCACAGAACGTGACCAGCATTGAAGGTCACTATTAGGAAACCTTCTATAAGCCTAATAATGCAAACTATTTACCAATTAACATAACATACCAAAGACTCATAAATACATCAATGCATAGCTAGTTGTTCACATATCAAATTCTACCAAAAATCTAGCAGTTTTTCCTCTGTTTTCCAAACACCTGGGCTCAAGGCCTATACAATAGACAAGGGTTACACGCCCACCACATACTATACAATAATGCAAAATTCACAATGGCCCCGATTACACAATTTACATCCTATTGGTCACTCATTAATTAAAACATGTGCACACAACAATTTGACCAACTGCCAAAGTTTTCACCATCAATATACCTTTAAGCTCCGCATAAGATAATCTACTTGATCAATGAGTAGATCTTGAACTAGAATGATGAGGTGGGACAGTGAGGGATATCTTTAGGCTTTGAAAAATATATGTAGAAAATATGGTGAGTTTCATAGAAACTCAATGAGTTGATAATCATATAGAAAACCAAAAACTTCATTTATAATTCATATTTGAAATCCCAAGGATAAAATATATATATATATATAATCATGAAATAAGCTTACCTATTCAAATGCTATAATCTCAAAATAATTTTGAGAACTTTCGTCCATCAAGAAAATCAAATAATTAAAATATGATATTCAACAACATAAAAATGAGCAACAAAGTATGCTATTATGAAAAATATTCATCATGGTGTAAACATTGGAGAAATTCAATAAAACTTTCTAAAATTTATCAATACTCAAGTAGCAAAACACTTAATTGGAATCCCAAAGGACAATTACTAGAAGTAACCATAACATCACAAACATCCCTATAATCCACCCAAACCCTACTGAATATTCATATATTAGACAGCTCCGCCCTTATTACACTATCACATATTCTAGTCACAAGAACACTTAAGGTTACTAATGAATTTCCAGTAAATCCAGGACCTCAAATTAATAAATCATTTGAAAACATTATACTACTAAGTCTCTTCACAAATAAGAGATATTATATTTATATCATAATATCAATAATCCAAACATAATGTAAAACATTCCTAGTAGTATAGGCTTTAAAATAGTAACATTTCCATATTACATAATATGAAATTCTTCCTTTCGTTAACAATAATTGTTATAAAATGTGTAAATATGTTAAACCATTTTCATATTCATACTTCATATAATAAAATGAAATCACTAGTTCCTATAACATAAATTAAGATAAAATGCATAGCTTCATCACGACAAATCATTTTCATATATATATATATATATACACAACATACGATTAAACTTTCAAAATAAATATCATAAGAAAATCTCATTATTCATAAATCATAATAATCCATATCATAAAAATTATTTCGTATTGCAAATGTGATTTATCAAAAGAGTATGAATATCCACTCACCTTAGAGACTCTTTAAAGAGCTAGATCAGCTAACATGGAAAATCGAGTTACTCAACCTAGTTGGGTATAATCAACATTAAAATCAATACTTAGATGTAAATTTAAAATCCTCTAACTAAGCACACCTATTTTATATTAACATTAAACTTCAATATCTAAGCTAAAATTTCAAATCAAGTAGCAGAGCCACCTACTTGGATATTTAGTTGAAACTCAAAAATTAGATGTCGATGTGCTTAATTCTTCCATGGAAATATCACTAAAGCTAATTAACAATAATATTTCAGCATACATCAATTTTGAAGGTTAGGGTTTCAAGCAAGATTTTCTTGAAAACTTGATGTAGACTTCTTATAAAATAAATCTTTTGTTTTAGAAATACTCACTAGTAAGAGAGGAAGCTATGGGCAGTTCAACGTGGGTTGGATCGTCGCTGGTGAGCTGGTTTAAGTGCTAGCTAAAGCACACCAGAGGAGAAAGAAACAAGCCATCTGAGTTGGGCCAGATGCTAGAGAAGGAGAAAAGAAAGACTGGCGGTCGGCCCTCATCGAACGACAGCAAGCTGAAGAGGGAGAAGGTCGTCGGATGTAAAGCAGCAACAGGGGAGGAAGAAGAATCTAGGAACAAAATGTGCATTGCAGAGGAGGAAGACTAGCAAAAGAAATTATATCATAAAGTAAAATGGGGAAAATTTTACTTTAACCCCGTTGACTCAGCAACATCTTCTAAAAGACCCTCCTAGAAAAGGAAAAATTGCATTACAGCCCCAACGAATTTTAAGGAACTGCACTTCAATCCTTCTGAAAAATATTTTCTATTTTCCCCTTTTTTTAAGGTATTATATAATTGCAAAACAAATCGAGCTACCAAATCATCACTTTCCACAGAATTTTTCCACATTTTATAACTCTACACCATAGTTATTGGAAGAATTTTATACTTGGAATTACTTTGGCCATCTGCTATAGGATATATACCACAAATCCACACAAGTGCATAGCAATTGCATTTACCTTGACAAAAAGAGAAATGAAAATCTCAGCCAATGACTCTTTGCTCTCTTTTCCATATTCGAAATAGTTGTTGGCAACTTTGCTCGCGGACACAGGATCAGCTCCCTCTGCATCAAGTGAAATCAACACAAATTTCATGTTAAAATTTTCTTTTCAAAAATTTCATGAGATTAAGAATAGATGGATAAAAATTGTGTCCAAGAGCCCATAAAATATTCAAAATTCACGAGTTAAATAAGAATATAATATAACTTTTTTGTTATGTTGTTAGCAACATTTCACCTGTAAATATAGCGAGATTGGGTATAAAATTGGAGGACTGCATGTCTTTATTAACAATAAGGGAAAACGCAGCATTAGATTCAGTAAGAAGAGAAAAAACAGAATGTGCACAACATTAAGGTGCCTTGGAGAATTATGTGGCTTTTAATATATACTGTGACTGTTCTACAGAAAAATAGACAAATTTGTGGTGAGCAGTTTTTTCTAATATTCTTCCTCAATTGCCTCTTTGAAAGCCATAAGAGCTTTAACAAAATTATACTGAGTATATAATTCTGAGCTGCTTTCATATCTAAAAACAATCTTAATAAACTCCTTATATATCTTTCCTACACAGTCTTCCGACAATGATGACCTTTTTAAGCTGATATTCACAACAATTTAAGATAGAGATATATGTGTTTGGCAACACTATCTTGATCAATTTCACCTCCAACATGCACAGTTTTATAAGTGCAACAAGCAAAAGTGAATATGAGTATAATACCTGCAAATGAAATGCAACCAATGATACAATAGATGAAGAGTTCAAAGTCCGGTATTTGGAACTGTTGATATTATGTGCTTCAGCCCAGGATTTCATCTGCCAAAGGTAGATATTATATCAGCTTAAAAGTAGACATTAATACGAATGCAAACAATAATCTTGGCTAACAGCTTGGCCATTCATAACAACGAGAAAACCCAGGGCACGGCAACCACCAACCAGCTAAGAAGAACCAAGAATTATAAACTCAAATTTAAGGAATTGAAGTGAAGCCCACGCAAAATAATTTAGTGCCCATTCTGCCCCAACATATCTAGTCTTTCAAGCTGATTAGTTGCAACTTGGCTGCCTAAAAATGCCTTGTCACTTTTGTTTCCTCGTCTAATATCCGTAATGCCTACAGGATATGTGATGGATCATCAAAACCCTCAATTTCCTATCTATATATATCTCATACTTCTTATCTATAACTCATTCTTTCATGATTAAGATATCAACTATAAAGACTCAATATGAGCAGTAGCATATACTACACAGTGTATAAGCTAGCTCGAATATTTAAAAGAATATATAAAATCATACAGCCAGCTAAAAGTTCAATATAGGACATCACCAGAAAACTTAGCTTCCTAAATCTTTCATCTATGGAAGAAATTGCACGGATAATGTAGGATTTTGCAATGCCATCCCTGTTATCTACTGATAAATCACATTCGATATTCGTACCACAATCCGTAACTTTTACAATTAGTACTACCCTGGCACTAAAGATTCTCTCTACGCCTGTAACGTGTCCTTTGCCTACAACATACAAGTCATATATGTGAATATTTCCAACTAAATCATCAAAGCCGTTAGATTCATAAGTTAATTATCAACAATAAAAGAGAAAAAAAAATGAATAAGTTCCACACCGGCACAATTATTTTTCAATGAGATGTAAGTAATTAAGAAAAAAGGCATGAGGTTAACCTTTCTATCTATAAGTCTTGAACAAAGCCGATCTACAACATGCAACTTTCCTATTAGAGATTGGTCATTCCGTTGGATAGAAATATTATCCACTCAGTTTACCCGAGATAGCCATCAAGTCTTTAACTTCATTTCAATGTACACGATAAATAATATACGTCTTAAAAATGAAAACATGCTAAAGGTCACCTGGAGTTTTGGGGATTAGATCATTCTTCAGGAATGCCAATATCTAGTTGAGCGCATTTAATACGAATAAATCTCGAAACTTCTATATACTTATTGCAAAGATGTAAAAGGAATGTCACATGGTGTATAGAGCACAACTATGCTATGCTTAAAATTCAAATGGTAATGAAACACAGATAAGACACTAGACATGTTAATGAGAAACATAAACCTGCAAACAAGAGAAACAGATGATTATGGACAACAATATTAAGTGCAAGTGCATCATTATAACAGGCATAATACATTTAGTTTCGGTATATGGATGTTGGAAATAGTAATTTTGTAATTTCAATATGTCTAAGTTCATGTATCTTTTAGGATTATATTATTATGATTCATTATATGTGTGTTGTATATAAAAAGTGGCCTCGCAAGGACGAGTCCCAGAGCGCTACCAAGACCAAGTTCCTCGCTTCGACAGGGAGCTTTCGGCAGGCCTCGCTTCGCCCACCAGAAAGTGGCATAGCAAGGCAACCTCGATATCCTTCCCGAAGTCGGCCACGCCTCATCCATAACGAGGCAGTGAGACAATGAGGAAGCCACAAGGCTAGTAGCGACCCAAGCTCATCACAACAGTCTCTATGACACCCTCTAGCTAAGGATTCCCGCTCGGGACGCCTAAGTATCTTGCTTGGCTCTACAACTCCAAGCGTCGAACGTCAACAGGTTCGGGCCCACCCCATAGCCTACATTCTGCAGTAGCCAAATTGTAGCCTCTTTGCTGTCTTTTCTCATTTGTAGCTTAATGTAACATAACTGTAGCTTCTAATTAATGCATGTAACTCCTCCTTCTTCTATAAATAGGTTTGCATTATCAGAAGAGTGGAGACTAAGTCTTATAAGTAGAAATTCTACAAATTACTTTCAATATATCAATAAAAGCTCTGTCGTAGACGTAGGGTCTGGTGCCGTTCGGATTTAGCCAAACCATGTTAAACGTGTCGTCTCTCTTTTCCTTCTTCCTCTCGGTCCTTTCTCTTCTGCATTTCGGAAGCAGCATTGAGTCCTAGAACTCCTCCCTATTAGCTAAAGTTCGAGTCTTCCGTACGAACCGATCGAATTTCATCGTCAACAATGTGCATGTACTTTGAATGTGAAAGTACATGGATATAGATATGAGTGGTTTGTATTTAAGTTCATGTAGTTAGAATCATTTGTAGTTGTTAAGAGTTGTCAAAGATTCATTTAAGTGACTATATATACCTATTGTATTCAAAGTTTATGTATGAAAAATGATAAGTGAGATTTATACAATATCTCTTCCTTCCAACCAAGTGGCATCAGAGCTTTGTTCATAAGTGTTGAGAGATGGATTATGTTAGATTGTATCATATTCCAATTTGATTTATTCATAAATGTTGAGAGATGGATTATGTTGGATTGTACCATATTCCAATTCCTCTTCTTACAAGAAGAAATTTTGATCTTTGGTGTATTCGTATGAAGGTATTTCTTGGAGGACAAGGTGTTTGGAAGAGTGTAGAGAGAGGCTACACCCCATCACAAGATGAGGTTGCTTTGTCTCAAGATGAAGAAAATGCTTTGGCAGAGGCAAAGCAACTAGATCAACTAGCCCTAACATTCATCTATCGAAGTTTGGATGATTTGTTGTTTGAGATTAATTGTAGCAAATGCAACCACTGCAAAGGAAACTTGGGAGAATTTGCAAAAGGAGTTTAAAGGAGGAAGAGAAAAAGGAAAAAAGGGAAAAGAAGAAAAAGGAAATCATGAAAAATT
>JANHAO010029276.1:0-10405 GCA_026873985.1 Saraca asoca
TCCTAATTATATGCTTGTTGGTTTCCTTTTTCCATTAACCCTTATAATCCTTTCAAAGGATATAAAGAATTTTTATTGAATCCATCAAGTTGTTTACTACCATATATATTTATTTATTGAAAGAATAGTTATTTTTCTTGGTGTGGTTGTTATGCTATTTATAAAATTAATAATTGTAAATCTAAATGCTTCCACCAACATGTAATGCAAATTACCATTTTTTTTAAAAAAAATAATGGATCTTGAAGGCTTAACTAAAGGAGAAGAACAATTGAGGGGATTTACTAAAAAAAAAAGAAGTAAATGATTAGTATATAGATTTGTTGTTAATTTGGCATGTTTTGATTTCAATTAATTTTTTAATGTCTTAAATTCATTATTGATCTAATAAAATATTTGAAGTTGTTAAAATTGGGATTGTGTTAGGTGATTGTAGATTTTGGTTTGATGGTTATTTCTACAAAAATGTAAATAACAATATGTTTTGTAAAAATGTAGCTTACAGTAGGTTTTTTTAAGGGAAAAGATGTTGCTCTTTATACAAAATCAATGTCTGTTTATCCATTAAAGATGTTAGCTCTTATATAAATCGAATGACTTTAGTAGTCAAGAAAAGACATTGGTTTGTTAAAAAAAATTATGTTTTTAGTAAAAAAAAAAGACATTCATTTTTTATAAAAAAAGCTAAAGTATAAAACATTTTTCCAAATAAAAAGGCATCGATGTATATTAAAAATTGACATTGTTCTTGTTTTACACGTCGGTTAAAAAATTAATTTGGATTATTCTAACCTAAAATGTCCCTTAGATAAACATCAATCTCCAAACTAACGTGACATGTATTGTTGACACCAAAATCCGGTCAACTGTATAGTTCTTATTACCTCAAGCTACAAACTGGTTGAAAATGAAGTAGATAGAAATAGACAATAAGAAGAAGAAGAAGAACAATGGGAACACAAAATTTTTTAACGTGGTTCGGCCAAATCCGAGCGACACCGGACCCTATGTCCACAGTTGATTTTATTTACCAATGAAAGTTGCAAGATACAAGTGTTTATTCATGGCTTCCCTCATTTTGACAAAGCTTCAGCATACATTTTCAGGATCTCTCCTCATACAAAGGCCTAGCCCCTTATTTATAGAAGCCGGGGGGTAAGTATAATTTAATAAATTATAAATATGTTACATCACATAATAAATTTAAAAGATATCTTAGGCTCCTACAAGTCGGCTTCTGTAGGTTACTTTCTGCGGGTGGGCCCCGTGAGTTGACATTTGTTGGGGAGGTGCTGGAGCTCTCCTTTAAAGTTAAGTGCTGAGAGGAGCTAGCTGAGGTAGTGAGCTAGCTGAGGATGAGACCTAAGAGGTAGTTGAGGTAGCGAGTTGGGAGCTAGCTAACTGAGTGACCTAGAGCTAGCTGAGTATTGCGACTGAGAGCTAGTTGAGTGACCTGGAGCTAGCTGAGGGCTGTGACCTGAATGACTTAGACCCTTCCAGGTGGACTTGGGCTTTTGCCAGTCCATTTCTCATAGTAACAGAAAACGCATACAACATAAGGCCCCCAAATCTCAGTTCACTTTGTGGACTAAGAGTTAAAACTTTGTTGGCAAAAGCTCTGCATGCTATGCTATCATGGATAAGTTCCTTGTCCGTCTGTGAGCCATAATGTTGTTGGAGTTGGAATTACAAGCCCCCCACTCTGGGTCTCTGTTCAGCTTGGTGTTGACTTCGGGGGACAAAAGGGCACGAAATCAATGTCATTTGGAAAGTGAGGGCAGGCACTCTGTTTTGTTGCCTCGAGCCTCAGAGTCACGTCTAGCTATGGCATGCATCCCCATTGATAGCACTACTAGCCAAAAGCATATTTCCTCCCATGCCAGGTTCTGGTGTTAGGGTCCTTATTGGTGTAGTTCCGCTACGTGTGAGTTTGGCACTCAACCGAGACCATGTGATAGGACCGCAGGTTCGTTATTGGGTAGGATCTCACTATGAAGTGTTATGAGCCCATCATTTAGCCTGGTTCCAAGGCATGTCTGTTCGGGCATGACATTGTTCCCAGAATGCATGGCTGCTGCGAGGACTTACTATCAACTCGAACAACCTTGTGGCTGGATTTCAAACTCTACAGGGCTTTTAAAGTGTTACTCCTTCTACATTTCTTTCTGAAGAAACAGGACATTGCGGCTGCTTCTTCATAAAGGCCAGCATGCTTTGCGTGGCCGTGCGAGTCCATTATTACTTTGCATTGGCTAGAGGTCATCAAACCCGGGTGTCGCATACTATTGCATGAGCTCATTAGGTTTCTGCATGGTCTTTTGGGTGAGCTCTGCTACTGGTGCATACTGAATTTGGCTTCATCTTATAGCTACATGAGCTCATCTTCAAGCCGAGGTGTTGTATGGTTGTTGCGTAGGCTCAGCATGGAACCGAATTGTTGTAGACCGAAGGTTTGAGTTTTAAACACTGAACAAAGATGCTCGTGGTTGGCTACAAAACCGTTCCAAGGCCAGAGCTTTTAACCCCGAGTGATGCATCCTACTTAGGCTTGTGGAGACTCGTCCGACGGGGGAGATCATGATGGTGTTTCAGCCATCTGCATGGCCATGAGCTCCGAGCTCCTATGTGCTAAAAAAAGCTCACCATCCTAATCCTTGAACTCCAAGTTACATACGGTTGTTGCAAGCGAGCACATCATAAACTTCATGGTTGTGTGATCTCGTCACTTCTATCTCCGCATAGCCATCACGTTCACGTCGAACCCCTCCTCTATTCAAGGTGGCTGTGAGCTCATAAATAAAGCGAGCTACGACAGATCGCTACTGCAAGCTTGGCATTGTACCGAGCTGGTGCTGGCTACGTAAGATGATTGTTGTATCTGAGAAGTTTTACGTTGAAGCAGACCGTAGCTAGATGCGACCTCTTCACCGCTCGAGCTGTTGCATGATGTGAAGTTCGAACTGCTATAGGGTGGCTAAGAGCTTAGTGGGCTTTGAACTGCTACATGGCCAAGCACTTTGAGCTGCCCGGGTCCGCTATCATGCCCGTTTGATGCCAAGCCATCAATGTTTGGCTAAAGAGTGTGGGCTTTGTCGTCTTTCAGTTCTACTGCACGAATACTGCATAAGATAGCTGCAGTGCTGAAATGCTATACATGACCGTGCAAAGCTCATCATTGGAGATTCCTCATTGTGTGGCTGGAGTCTTCTTACTGCATGGTAGGAAATCGAGCTCATAGTGGAGAACTCACATTATGCGAGCTGATAAATCGCTGCTGCACGAGCACCATGTCAAACACGGACTGTATTGCTGCGCGCGCATTCACCATTGGACCATTTTTGCATGCCGCCATGTATGGGTTGACTACATGAGAGATTCATGGTGGTGTAAGTTCATGAGAGACCTTGGTTTGGTGCAGGGTAGTTGAACGAGTTCAAATCAAGCCTTGCCGCACAGTTATGATGTGGACTTCACCTTCATGCTCATGTTTGGTTCAGGATGGCACCGGCTGTACGGCTAAGACTTGGTTTTGTTATCAGACTGAAGCAGGTTGGGGTGTGAGCTTAACGCTAGATGCGGATGCTGCATGATCAATCACAAGGACACTCACAAGGCCAAAATACCAATTCAGAATAAGACTATCGGTTCGGCTTACAGGAGCTCGACCGATGGGGGTCCATGGTGGTGTATGACTATCGCATGGCTATGAACTCGTCTTTGGATTCAAGACTACGTGGCTGCTACATTATCCCTCCACCGAATCAAGATTGCACATCAGCTCATCGCACATTCGCTATGAGTGAGTCCAGCACTATGTTCATATCCAGGCTCAGAGTGGTGTTGCTACGCAGATTGGTCCACGGCCCACGTAATCATCGCTCGTTGAATCTGACTACATCACATGGCTGCATGAGTTTATCTTCAAACTGAGGTACTGCACGGCTGGCATGACCTTACCATTGGAGTTTTCTCACTGGTTGACCTTGCGCAAGAATGCATCATCAAATTCAACAGTTACGCACCTGTTAGGAGTTTCGACACCGAACACAAGTGTTGCATAACTGTACGGGCCTATCACGAACCAAGCCTGGGCTTGCTTCAGGATATTGCAAACTTGCTGAGCCCCATACTATGCTCACGTCCAAGGCCAAGCTTGATGCTGCTACTGTCGATGGTTTCCAAGTGCAAGTTTATCATTAAACATGGCTTCATTGAGTTCTAATCGAGCCTAGTAATGCTACTAGAGACGGCATAGCGAGATCTTCCGCACAAAGTTCTTTGTCTGATTATCGAACTTCATAGGGACTGTAGGTGCGGACCTAAGGCCTTTGGCTCTAGTATAGGTGATTGGTCTTAATTAGAAGGAGGATTGTTCAAATCCTCTCTCTTTTTAAAGTGCCACATGACCATCATGCCTTCTTTGACAATGGACACCCAGACAAGCTTTCATGCAAATCGAGTTATGGCCTCATCATCTAGGGTTACAAGTTCAGCCATTAACATTTGTTGTCAGGAGGAAGCTACTCGGGTAGATGACTTGCTTATGTGAGAATTCAAACTCCCTTTCTGATTTTCCTCAGGGACATAATGGCATGAATTGACCCCTTGTAAAAAGGTCTATCATGTCTAGATCAATTGAATCTGATGAACCCGGCATGAGTAGAAGCCAATTGGTGGCAATCCAAATGTTACCAACATTCATCATTCTCAGTTTCTTAGCCACAGAGTGTCAGGAGTAGCATAGAAAATACAGTCATGCAATTCTATTGAGTTTACTACAATTAATAAGCCAACTATATAGGAGTAGCATACAAAATACAGTCATGCAATTCTATTGAGTTTACTACAATTAATAAGCCAACTATATAGCTCCTGGGGGTATTAATAGTGAGGGTAGCCTTCTAAGGGGTATGTGCATGCTCTTCCCACTTGGTCGTCATCATGAGCCTATTCACGGTTGTTGGTAGTTGGAGAAATTTTTAGTCTTGATAATGTGCCACTAGTTATTTGTCCTATGAGGGAGCTTCCTGTGGTTCAAGGGGCCTACGCCAATCCTGCACTTTGTGCCCACTGCATAGGTAGTTTAATTAGTCACCATTGGCAACATATTTGCCTCTGCAAAATCAAAATTCAACAAAAGTTGTGCAATATATATATCAGGATAATCAGTCCTCGTTATAAGGAATTTGAGCCAATTGGCTTAAATCAATAAAACTATATTTAAAGGATACGTGCTACATTGCCAATCAATCATGCCAACTCGCACAAGAATTCTACTTGTGATTAACGCATTACTTGGATGTGAGGTCTTGAGTTTATCCACACAAGAATTTTGTGCAGGGCTAACACATTACTTGGACGCAGCTCACGCAAGAATTCTTCGCATGGTTAATGTATTACTTGGATGTGAGATCTTCATTTTGCCCTCGACCTGCACAAGAATTCTACATATGGCTAACATATTACTTGGATGCAGGGTCGTTCCGCATAAGAATTCTATGTGAGGCAAGCACATTACTTGGACGTGGCTTGCGCAAGAATTCTACGTGTGGCTAACGCATTACTTGGATGCGAGATAATTATTTGGCCCCCCGACTCATGCAAGAATTCTATGTGGCCAGCACATTACTTGGACGCAAGGTCATTTCGCACAAGAATTCTATGTGGGACAACCACATTACTTGGATGTGGCTCACACAAGAATTCTACGTATGGCTAACACATTACTTGGACACGAGATAATTATTTGGCCCCTAGCTCATGCAAGAATTTTGTGCGTTGTAGCACATTACTTGGACGCAAGATCATTCCACGTAAGAATTCTGTGCGGCATAAGCATATTACTTGGACACAGCTTGTGCAAGAATTCTATATGTGGCTAATGCATTACTTAGATGTGAGATAATTATTTGGCCCCTGGCTCGTGCAAGAATTCTGTGCGTGGCTAGCACATTACTTGGACACGAGGTCTGTATATAAGGATTCTGCACTATTGCATGCCTTGGAAGTTATATTTACAGATGAGTTCCGTGCAAGTAAGCCTTGTTGATGCTCTGATGTTTGAGTTTATCACCGAGCCTGGTCTTCATACATGACTGCTGCATGTGCTCATGACCAAGCCTCTCATTGCATGGTGATCATGGGAGCTCGTCGTCGTGCTTACATCGGAGCAATGCTGTTACTACTTCAGTTAATCTTTCATGTGTGAACTCAATGTTAGGTCATCAATGCATGGCAGTGTAACCTCATCTTCAAACTGAGTCACGCTGCACTATCGCTACGTGAAGCCAGCATCGGATACAGGCTTCGTATGGTCGCTGGATGAGATCATCATCTGTGTTGCATAGTGGCACATGCTCGGTAGCGAGGAGGAGTTAATAGTCATGTCTCGGTGCGCTTGTTTCCTAGCACCTAGGGGGTCACATCTCGGCCATGCGGGAATTGCATGGGTTAGCTTTCTCTCGGTTGTGTGGGATAGTAGGAGTGCAAGCTGCTTCTTGGTCGCACCAGGCTGCACATATGCAAGGTCTGCTTCAGCTGCAAGGTTGCATGGATACAAGTCATGCAGGTTTGTCATCAAAAGGGGCTGTTACACTATCACCAAATTCATGGTTTGTTGCACTATCACTAAATTCATGGCACTGCGCACTGCTGTCCACGAGTCTTTAGAGTCCAACTTTATTACACAAGTGACTTTCGGCCCAGAATGAGGTTGCCTCTGCACACTTCGATTTATTTAATGAAGATTGCATAAATGTGGGTCATATTTCAACTGCATGAGATCATATGAAAGCATGCTATACCTTTGATTGGTGCACATTGATGCCGAGAGAGGCCGCATAGAGACCACGAATTCATCAACAAAAGTTATTGCTGATCACGTGAAGTTGTATCATTACTTCAACTTGTTGCATGTACATGAGTTTTGCTTGGCACACAATTAAGGGCAAGGCTGCTCATTTTTAATTTGGCTGCTCACTATAGTTCAATCGTTCGATGCATGCTACTCGGTGTGTTACGTACTACTTGTTGCATGCGAGCACATCACAGACTTCATGGCTGTGTGAGCTCATCACTTCTATCATCATGTAGCCATCACGGTCACGTTCAAAACCTTCTTAGAATGGCATTGCTGCCATAAGCTCTTTGGGTTGCCTAGGCATGGCTTGAGTGCGAGGACTAAGTTGCTGTGAGACTGACGTGGAAATAGACTACGGCTGAGGCGTGAGCTCGTCCTTGTGCGAGCTGTGAGAGTCGAACTGTCGCATGCTGTCAACTTCAATCTACACTAGGAGGCGGCAAGCTTAGGGGGCTTCGAACTGCTGCTGGGTATCTAGAAGCTCGTCACTGCTGGGACCATCACAATGCATGGTCGAGGCATGGGTCTGCTGTCGAGGCATCCCGTTACATAGCGATACCAGGCCTGGCTAGAGTGCGAGCTCCACTTGCCAAGTCTGCACTTGCGGACTTGACGTCACGCTGCTGCGGTTGGTCTACTGTATCATTTTCGGCATCTTATTCGATAGCATGCATATGCATCAGAACCAAGCTCCACTATATGGCCAATACCTGAGATTGCTATCGTTCTGAGGTGTTACATAACTGGCATGAACTTGCCAAGAACTTGGGCCACTGCATGACAATATGGGTTCTTCATGAACCAAGTCGCGGTAGTTGTCGTGTGCTCTTCACTGAGCTGAGGACTCCAGGTGGTGGGCTCATCTGCAAACTGAGAATACATGACCTTTGTTCGTGTTTGTTGTCATCTCGCTGCACGATCACTTCATGCGAGTTCATCATTGGATCTTACCTTGCCTTATGGCAGTGTGGAATCACCTGAAAGATCAGGGATCTTTTCACCCGAGAGTGATGCTATTGCTACTATTAATAACATAGTCTCTTCATGATGGTGTGCATTTGCCATTGAATCGAGTCGCATTATATGGCTGTTGTGTGAGCCCAGTACTGTACCTAGGCTCCGCATGGACACTAGACGAGTGGTCACAAAATAAGCTCAATATCAGATCGGGGCTGCAAGGTCATTGCCTCGTCGAGTCATCAAACCTAATCTGCATGGTTGTTGAGATTGCATGGCAACTGGGAGCTCATCGCCAAACCTGGGCACTGCATGGCTACATGCTTGTTGTCGATCCAAGGCTCATGTGGTTGCTGGTCATGAGCGCACTCATCAACGAATCATTCTGCATGCTACTACGTTTGCTCTCCACAAACTTGAGCTACTACATGTCGAGAGGGCCAAGCTGCTACAAGATTACGAGCTCGTCATTGTGTGAGCTACTGCATGGTTGAGGAAAGCTCGGCCAGCTGGATATAATCCAACTCGATCCACTTCAACTCGATGCCTCAAGGTGTGAGAGATGAAGGCAACAGGGAAAGAGAAACACTCCAACTCCCCTCATAGCATTTTCAATAGCAGCCTCTAGCATCTCCACCAACGGTGGATGAACAAGCATCATAACTTGCGGTATACCTCCAGGATATCTTCTGAGCAGTGGCAAAGATAGCTAAAGTTCAATGTGCTTTTGCATTCCTTCCTTTAAAAGCCCACCAAACGTAGACCAGCAAAAAGATTTTTGATAACCATCTCACTAATTCCATCCATTCTCTGCGGTGATCGCTATAACAAGCTCCATCACACTTGCCATAGGAATACTTTCAATGGTTTATTTGTATTGTCACATGGAGTGACACATCCTTTTCCAGAAATTGTGTCAAGAAGATCCCAATACATATTTTTTGGCTTTCCACAAACTCGAGAATGGAAGAGGTTAATAGAAATAATACTACAATGGGACTTCCTCTAACTGTTGCAGCTGAGTTTAAATGTAGTTCAACAGCAAATCAACTAGAAAGCAGATGAGGCCTTCCTTCTAGCGCCAAAATGTTGACACCAAAATCTGATCAACCGTACAATTCTTATTATCTCAAGCTACAAACTGGTTAAAAATGGAGTAGATAGAAATAGACAGCAAGAAGAAGAAGAAGAACAACGGGAACATAGAATTTTTTAACGTGGTTCAGCCAAATCCGGGTGGCACCGGACCTTACGTCCATAGTTGATTTTATTTATTAATGAAAGTTACAGGATACAAGTGTTTATTCATGGCTTCCCTCATTTTGACAGAGCTTTGGCACACATTTTTAGGATCTCCCTCATTTTGACAAAGCTTCGGCATAAATTTTCGGGATCTCTCCTCATACAATGGCCTATCCCCTTATTTATAGAAGCAAGGGGCTAAGTATAATTAAATAAATTATAAATATGTTACATTACATAATAAATGTAAAAGACAACTTAGGCTTCTGCAAGTCGGCTTTTGCAGGTTACTTTCTACATGTGGGCCCCGTGAGTTGACGTTTGCTGGGGAGGTGCTGGAACTCTCCTTTGAGGTTAAGTGCTGGGAGGAGCTAGCTGAGACAGTGAGCTAGATAAGGATGCGACTTGAGAGGTAGCTGAGCTAGCGAGTTAGGAGCTAGCTGAGCGACCTAGAGCTAGCTGAGGGCTATGACTGAGAGTTAGTTGAGCGACCTAGAGCTAGCTGAGGGCTATGACTGAGAGCTAGTTGAGCGACCTAGAGCTAGCTGAGGGCTATGACCTGAATGACTTAGACCCTTCTAGCTGGACTTGGGCTTTTGCCAGCCCATTTCTCATGGTACCAAAAAATGCATACAACATGTATGAAATAACTAATGTATAAATGTGTTTTTGTAGTAGTGACAAATATCTAATTGATCAAGCCACACAAGTTTTAGACCTTACACGTCAATTTTCCGTTAAGAGTTTAAATAGCACACTAATCAAATGGTGGAATTGGACAAATTAATATTACTTAGCAGTGAAATTGAGAAAAGATATTTTATAATAGGGATGAAATTGAAAAAATTGCATTTCACATGGACAAAAATGGGTGTTTATTCTAAAATTTTTAAGAAATAATGAAGTTTGCAAAAATTTTATCCTTGAAAAGAATTATGCAATAGTAAAAGCACTAGTACAAAGACATATTTACACATCAGTTATTTCACACATTTCATATCAGCCTAGAGACAGATGTCCACTTAGCAATGTGTTAGGTTAGACCAATCCACATTAGTCTTTTAATCGACATATAAAAAAGGAAACGACATTAGTTATTGATATACAACCAATGTCTTTTTATTGGAAAAAAAACTTATACATTGATATTTTTGTTAATAACAAACCTTTTTTTTTCACTAAAAACATTAGTTTCTATCATAAACTAACATATTTTCTCAAGCAATAATAACCACTAAAGACATTAGTTTTTCATAAGAACTGAAGTTGTTGGTAGAAAAAAAGACACCAATTTTGTATAAAAGCCAATGTCTTAAAAAACTACATCTAGCCATATTTTTTGTAGAA
>JANHAO010029277.1:0-10410 GCA_026873985.1 Saraca asoca
GATTAATTTTTATCCTATCCAGTGTTATACAGTACATCACCAAATATAGTATAGTATTATGTTATACAATACAATATCTTATACAATGTCATACCAAATACTGTATAGTATTAAAATTTTATCAGGCCTTATTTTATACAGCGTACCAAATGGGCCCCTAACTTCCGCTTTGTCTTTTGAAAAGAACTAGTGCGACAAGTTACAAGACCATTCTTAATGGGGATTTTTGTCTAAAGAAGTGTGGGAAAAAAATTATTTCCCAATTTAGTGTTGAAATTAAATTATTTTTGTGGAAAGAGTGTTAATTAGGAAAAGTTGTTAAAAGGAACATTTAGCGACTGGAGGAAGATGTGACAACGTTGCTACCATGCAAACTGCATGCTTAGTGTTGCTAGCAACAATATTGTCTGCAATGGTAGAAGATGTTGCCGCTTAGCTGCCTATCTGCTTGGTGGCAGTGCAATTGCAGCATAACTGTATGAAAACTGCTGAAGTATGCACCCATGAAAAAGATAAAAAAAAATTTTCAATTTTTTTCCATTAAAGCCATTTTCCTTAATTTCTCGCTTGCTCCTTCTTCTTCCATCTCATTCTACAACAACTGAAAATTTCTTCCTTCTTCTCCACTTCTTCATTTTTCTTTCAGCTTCATCTTCATCTTGCATATTTTCCTCTAACTAACATTTATTTCTTCCTTCCATAAAATTTTGAGATAAGTTTCCATATTCTTGTTTTCTAGTATTTTTGTTTAAGAATTATTTGAATCTATTCTTCTATAGTTAAGTTTGGTTTTGCATGATTACTGAAATATTGGTTTTGAATAATTATCATGTAGTAGTATTTTGTGTAGATTTTTTTATTTGTATTTTTTTTCTCACACTAATAATTGTAGAAAATTTGATGTTTTAGTGATTTTACTTTTTGAATTGTTATGTTAGTGGAATAAAAATAGGATGTGAAATAAAAATCAAGTGAAAAAATGAGAGAATTAATCGGTAGTTAAGTTTGATTTTACATAATTAGCATGCTATTGTACTGTGTAAATTTTTCTATCTAGTACTTTTTTTTTCCTCGCATTAATAATTGTAGAAAATTTGAGATTTTAGTGATTTTACTTTGTGAGCAGTTATGTTAGTGGAATAAAAATAGGATGTGAAATAGAGATCATATGAAAAAAATGAGAGAATTAATTAGTAGTTAAATTTGGTTTTGCATAATTACTAAGACTTTGATTTTAAATAATTATCATGCAGCAGTACTCTATGTATATTTTTCTATCTAGTATTTTTTTTTTTACATTAAAAATTATTATATTCAATATTTATAAGAAAGTTAATCTTTTTAGGTATAATTTTAACTAGTTTGTATTTAAATTACATTTCTAACATTTGAATTTTTTATTCATGGTAGGATTTTTTTTTATGTTGTATGGATTTTTATTCATACAAGACTTGTGTTATTTAATTTTTTAAACTAGTTAGTAAAGTTGACATTAATATTTGCTTAATTAGTTTTAAATTTTTTAGCAAGTAAAAAATAGAAAATTTAATTGTCGGTAATGTAAATAATTATTTATTGTAAATTTTTATTTGATTTGATAAATTAATTAGCAATACATATTTTAAATATCATTTATTTTGATAATCGTAACAGGATTGTTATTCGTATAATGTCGGATAGACGCACTCATCTTCTAAACCCCAATCCGAGAAATAGCTCGTTACTTCGATTACAACACTAGCATATTTCAAAAGCAATATGACGAGAGGAAAAGGTTAATAATACTAATGAAAGTTGATTCTTGTAAAGAATTATTCAATTTGTCTATCATTTTAAACACCTTACTTCCATAATTTTTTTATATGTAAGCCAATCGTATGCTCCACTTCTGAGGCTTAGGTCACATTCTGCCCCCTAACCCGTAAATGGATCCTTATCTATAGTCAGCAAGATTCTATAATGTTATGAGAATCAGACACATAAACGTTGATTGACCCCTCATCAGCACACTTGTTAAGAGATGGCAACTGAAGACACATGCATTCCACATATGACAGAGAGAAATGACAATCACATTGCAAGATGTAAAAGTCCAATTTGGACTCCCTGTGGATGGTGAAATAATGATTGGCATGCCTTGATTGCCATGGTAAGGAGTGTGTGAGATATTGTTGGATGATGTTCCACCAAATGAGCATCATTTCATTTATGGGCAAAAGCTTAGCCTAATATGGTTACAAAAATGGTTTGATACTCTCTCGGATAATGCCAATGAGAAAATTATCTAACAATACACGTGTGCCTACATATTGAGACTGTTAGGTGCAATATTATGTAATGACAAGTCAACCCATTTATGCATTTGATGTTTTTACCCTTGCTAGCCAATTTATAAAATGTGGGGAGATATAATTAGGGGGTCTGTGGTCTTGTCATATAAGGAGTTGTGCAAGACATCCAAGGCAGAGTGGAATAACATTTCTAGATGCATGTTGCTAGTGCAGATATGGGCTCAGGATAGATTCCTTAGCATTACACTAATTAGGAGAGGCTGGTTGGATCCCAATCAACAAAAGCTAATACCTTTAACTTTTAGATCGCGCAACGTCAAGGAAACAATGGTGACTCCATGCCATGTGTTAAGTGCATTTAGGGCTTCATTTGATCGCTTGAAATTGAACCAAGCACGAATAATTAACATTATTATAGTATTGTAATTTTTTGTGTGAATTTTAATTTATATCTATGACATTGATTGCAATTGTGGTTTATGATGATAGGTTATCTGGAAACCTTACAGGAGTTATATGTTGGTGACCTTGCCAGACCACTATATAGTGGGGTAGGAAATCTGATGTTCCCAAGTGGCTTTGATATGTGTCCATATTGTTAAGTGGCACAGTGCAGATAGAGTCATGAGGCAATTTAGTTTTCAATAACCTATGCCCTGTGGCTCAGATGTGAATGAGACTCTGCATGAGTACACACTATAGGGTAAAGAATCCTTAGACTTAGTCGCTAAACATGAACGGTGGATTTAACTATGGTATAATCGAGGACAACAAATCCGGCATGAAGTGCCAACATCAGAACCACTACACTATAATGATGAGTATATAAGATGGTATAGAATGGTGACAAGATGCTAGATTACTCCAAGTGGTGCAATGAAGGAATCCATGGTATAATTTACTATTGTGCAGCCCAGTCATTGAGCTCATGACGTAGGAGTTTGTTACGGCACAGGTGGATGTATGATCAAACATGTAGGGTATCACGAACACCCACCCCTGCGTCAGCAACAAGATCATGGAGACGACTTAGATTTGGACTAGGGTGAATGTTATTGGCTACCATCTTGTTTATAAATGTTGTTGTTTGCAAATTTTTTGCATATAAATGTTATTATTTGTAGTACTATTATTCTACACATTTAGGTTGTGACATATTATGACTACATTGATTGATTATATATGTTTTTAAATATAAATTCATGCTTAAAGTACATAAGTAGTAAATAAAGTCTTCCAATGGCATACCGTATTAAAATAGCGTAGACATCCAAATTCATGCATAAAGTACATAAGTAGTAAACAAAGTGTTCCAATGGCACATCGCATTAAAATAGTGTAGACATCTAAATTCTTGCTTAAAGTACGTAAGTAGTAAATGAAGTGTTCCTCACGTGTGTGAAATGATGTAGAGACAAAACCATCTATTTTAATACATGCGAGCAAATGTACATATGAGATAACTAAAGAAATCGGACAATAAAATACTTAGAACAGAACAAATTACATTGCAACTAACCATTGTTTGGATATAGAATTTATACATTTCATGAATATAATTACAATAGTTTTTACTATGAATTGACAATGGCTATAACTATCCAATGAAATTTGACATAAAGATAACTACAAGAGAAGGAAATACATTGCAACCACTCTTTAAGCAAGGAATTGTTGCATTTCATGATTAATGCCTATAGCTCTCTCCAGTTGTGGCTGAATGATTGGGACAATGCTTATGGTTATGGCCGATAAAACAACATTGAATACTCCTTCGACTTTCTTCCTTTTCTTTGTCACATTATTCTCCCAAGTCCATTTCATTCCAAATATGGGTAAACCGTAGTCAATCTTTGTCTCTTAATCGAGGATAATCTAGCAATAGTTTGGGATTAGCAACCTATGGCCAATAATCTTGGTGGGGTATTAGCCACTACACATCTCGATGTGCACTAACAAGAGAGTCCATACAATAGATCCGGTATATGTATTGGTGGAAGTCCACGCAAACAATGTGACAAGCTACAAAAGCATGTGAGCGTGGAAATATAAGTGCTAAAATTTTTCGCAGTTGTACATCCTTTCGGTGAGGTTTACAATTTATGTGTTACCTCCTTTGTTAGTGCATGCATCGGATTTTATATCCACTTGAAAATTTCCATTAAGCCTATCATAAGTACACACTGAGAAAGCACTAGCCTTTCTGATGTTTTTCTGCAAAGTAACTGTAAGGTCATTTGTGTATCTATGCCTAATCAAAATTCCCTCATCGGCTTCCTGACCTTGTGACACAAAGTAGGCAATCAACTGGTAGAAGTACTTTGCACCAACATAATGATAGGCAAATTTTGTGTGCCTTTGAGAACACCATTGACTGCTTCAGCTAGGTTTGTTGTCATGTGCCTAAAGCATGGCCTGTCATCAAATACTTACACCTACTTTTCTTTCAGAAGTGGCTCCACCCATCAGCCTGCATCAATGCTTAGGGACCACAACTTGGTGAGTCTAAGATCATACTTCCTTGGCTGCTCCTCATGCCCTGCAATAATAATTACAATAATTAAAACAATGCATGTGAACTTAACACAAGCATATGCAGTGGTAGGAAATGGTTACCTATGTTTATAATGTGTCTTCTTGAAGTGCCTGTTAAAGTTGTTAGCCATATGGTAGATACAAAGCGACGGTGACTGCAAGGCGGCTGCCATCCAAGGGACTTATGTTTGACTACTGCAATAATTCCATCGTGGCAATCTAATATCAGGCATAGTCTATTGGCATTAGTGACATGCATTCGAATCATACCCAAGAACTATGACCAACTAGATATATTCTCAACTTCAACAATTGCAAATGCAACTGGCAATATTTGGTGCCATCTTAAATGGTTGCAATCAGTAAGCTATGCTTGAATTTCCTATACAAGAAAGTTCTATCAATCTGTAGCATTGGTTTATAGAAAGGAAGTACATCGAAGCAAAGTTTAAATGCCCAGAATATCCTCTTAAAGTTGACATTATTAGGGTTAGGATATTGTTCTTGGTATAAATCTCTAACTTGCAATTGCACAATGATCTCTAGGTTCGCTTGTTTTATTGCTGCCAACCACCTTAGCAACTAGCAATAGAGTCATCCCAATCACCATATATTTGGCTAATAGCCTTCTATTTTCCTAGCCAAGCTTTCTGGTAGGAAACTTGGTAAAAGAACTATGATTTGATCATTTGTATTATCTCTACCATAAGAAGGTTTAATATGGTTCTTACTTGCTCCACATAGCATGGGGCAATGAAATTAGAGTCTATTTGCTTGTGATCTTGTGACATGCTTGTAAAGACACAAGTATGAGGGCCATTATGTCTTTTGACAGCTTAACAATCTTTCTTCGAATCAAAACTTACCCTTAGTCGTCAATTGCATTTGGTACCATATTTTTTGCAATGCATATTTACAAATGTCAGTTTTGATTCTTAAGTCTTGTAATTTTGGTACGTACTAATTATATATCATTTCAATGCTAGCAAGACATATTATTTGCTCTCAAATTCCAAATCGACATAAAACTCCTGCCCATCAGTCTATGTGGGATTTTCAACCAGTTGATATTCAAGCCTATCCAATACTTCCCAGTTGACATACGATATATGTGATGATAGAGGTACATATGGCAGTAATGGTTTGATAGCTCCCCCCTCCTCTTCAACTTCAGGATCAGTTGATAGCGATTCCTCATCATCCTCAACATTTTCGTATAAATGGTTTATGCTGAGTGGGTCTGGATACTACTTGCTAAGGGTCCTGAAAAGATATTGTTGATGTGTGAATTTGGTCAACCCAAGTCCAGAATCCTAAACTGTAATTTGAGTGTAAAAGAAGGAGAAAGAGAGGAAGAATAGGAAGACACTAGAAGTTTTTAATGTGGTTCAGCCAAGTACAATGCTTACGTCCACGGTTATTTTATTTCAAAGTATTTTTACTAAGTATTTGTTATTTCTTTCTTGTACATCTTGTACAATGATTTTAACCTCTATTTATAGTGGTTAGGGAGTTACAATTTGGATATACTTCGATAACAAAAAAGAATCATGAATTGATTATGATTACATAACAGGTAATGATGGATTTCCATTAAAATAGGAAATTGAACGGACTTTCCTAGTTGGGAAAGCGTGCTTTGAGCTGTAGGCTAGGCCTTAACCTTAATGACCTGAGATTGTTGCCTTGACCCTTGTTGACTAGTGACCTAGGTTCGCATTTGGCGACCTGATGCCTTGATTTAACGACCTCACTCCTAGATAAGCTAGGTTCTTATCAACTGGACTTATCCATTAGATTTTTACCAGCCCATTTGTATGGCTCCAAAAATACTCACAACATTAGCCCCTAACTCTTAGTACGATCTACAGATTGGGAGCTGTAGTTTGCTGGTAAAAGTTAGCAACTGTGATTTGCCATGCCATTGTTTAGACTTCTATCCCATCATTTTATCTGCCATGCCATCATTACCGCATTTAATGCGTGCATTTTTCCATAGCTGTCAGTATGGCGATGACTAAGCCTTGCTATTTGCTGGATTGTTAGATTGAGGGTAGTTGATCAGTCTCCAGATCTAATGGTAAGGCTATTGGAGTTATATAAGATGAGGAAAACCCTTTTTCCCTCCTGTTGCTTTGAAAACTAATGCTTTGCTTCTTACTTGTTTCTTAAGCTTACAAATAGTCACCATCGTTCTTCACTTTTCTGCTTCACCAAGTTTGTAATAGCAATCTTTGGATTTAGTTGCGAAAGGCCGATCTTACTCATCATTCTCTTCTCAGAACTTTTCTCATTCTATTAATATAGTAAGTTTTCTCAGCACTCCCTTGACTCTAAGTTTCTGCCTTTCACGATTGCCTTGCTCTGTGGGTTTTTGATGTTCTTATGTTTAGGGAGTTTGGTGGTGTATACATGTTAGTTGCTAGGAAATTTTTCCTATTAGTTGATTCTGTTGTATGCTTATTTGTGCACCTTCTGTTGTTTGTGAAAGCTAGCATGCAATCTATTTGACAAGATGCTTGTAGGTTTTAAGGTTGTAGATTGTTGAATTTAGCCTTCTACCTATTTCCCAGGGTTTAGCGACCTAATGGACTCATTGGTCAAGCCCTCCATGTTTTTAGTGGTCTGGGTCTTAGGTGTGGTGCTATGAGGCGTGTATAACTTATTGCATAGGAAATTCCCTGTTAAAAGCCTTGGCTTTTAGGTATGGTCTACTTGTAGCAACCTAACTGTTCCCTCTTCTATGTAGATGTCTGCAGTTCATAGACACTGTGGTCACTGAGTAGGGAGTGTTGATGTTCCTAACTCTCCAGCCTGGAGTGAGAAGCAGATGCGTGTCACAAAAGAAGCGACCTCTAGGAGTGACGAGGTTGCTGAGGAGTTTGTAGCTTGTCTTGGTCCTACTTAGGTCGCTAAGAGTTAGAGGCCTCCAGTTTACACGATGTTTACTCACCACACTTCGACCATTAAGCTTGATGAGCTTAGGGGGATAGCTCAAACATACTATTTCCCTAAGGGTTGTTGCATTATGGTGCCCTCACCTGATGACCATGCAACTTACCCTCCTTCAAGGTTCGTTGTAATTAGCACCCACCACCTTGTCCCTGGGCTTAAGTTCCCAGTTTATCCTTATATTGTTGATTTGTTGAATAAATTGAAGCTTTGCCCTTTCCAGCTCACTCTGAACTCTTACTCCTAATTCACCTCCTTTACACTCATTTATCTTAGGAATAATCTCCCACCACTTTCTACAAGGGTTCTTTGCTATCTTTATAGCATTAAGGGTAAAGGTCAGCAAGATGGGATATATTACCTTACTGCTTGCCAAACCGATCATAAGAAAATCCCGCCATAAGGCAATGCTAAAGGTAAGTCTAATGTGGAGAACTATAAAACCCATTGGTTTTATATTTCTTGCCCATCTTTGCGTCATCTTTGTAACTTTGGTTTTATCTTTACTCTTGGTAAGTGAGCTGAGGACGTGCAAGCTTGTATCAATACATATATTTATTTTATTTTTGGTTTGACATTCTGTTTCTATTTACAGACGGAGCTGGTAAGGACAAACCAACATTAGGGGCTAAGGAGGTTGGAGTGCTAGGCCAATTTACTGCTGTGGATGACCTCAAGAATGACCTCAAATTTGACGAAGATTTCCTATGTTCTCATAAGCTTGCTCCGACCTTGAACGTTGAGCTCCTTGATAGCACCACAGACCTTGAAGCTCACACAATTAAGGTAGTTGGCCTGACAAACTTTCAAGAATATAAAGACATGGTGAGGCTCAACCTTCGAATGCCACCAACCCCTCTTTCTACTAGGTCTGCTGACTCTGCTGCTACTGTGACCTCTACTGTTGCTATAGCCTCTGCCACTGTAGATTAATCTTCTTCCTTTGTAATAACTGTAACATCCTTGTAGGAACTGGTTTCCACCTCATAGCCTGAGGTGGTTAAGGTCACAGACGAGTCGGTGGGAGCTTATGCCAAGAAGTCTAAGTCCCTATTTGAGCCCTCGCCTATAAGCAAAAAGTGGACAAGGGGAAGGAAGTGGTTGCCATGACAAAACAAGTGGCACATGAGGTCGTGACCTAAGAGCGACCTGATGGCCTTGGCCTAAAGGTAGAGGAGTATTACAACTTCCTCCGATAGAACGTGGACTTAATCTTGGGGACCCATACTAAACCATTAGAGTTGGAGGAGATGCTCAGTGAAGGCTTGATGGGCTATATAGCTCGTCATGATATGTTGGTAAGTTAAGTTCTTTCACTTTGATTCTTTTGCCTCTTTGTAAGCTAACTTAACTGTTTGATTTTTTAAAGTGCACTAGGGGCAATAAAGCTGAGGGATAAGCTCTTAGCTTGGGAGGAGAATAAGAAAAAGCTTGAGGGTGACCTAGCCACCTTAACACCTGAGGTGTTGGAGCTGAGGGATAGAATGCAGTTACTTGAGGCTCAACTAAGAGATGCCGAGTCACTAAGAAGGAAGCTCTATCCCTTGAGGAGGCAAAATGTGAAGCTATCATGTCCAGGCTTACTTCAGATCTCTATAAGGTTGTTGAGCTATCAAGAATGAAGGATGAGTTGGACATGGTAGTGTAGCGAGCTGAGGCTATTGAGAAGGAAAATAAGGCGGCCAGGAACGAGGTTGCTCTAGTAAAAGAAGAGATCGCTCAAGCTAGAGTGGAGATCACTATGCTAGTAATGAAAGCAAAAGAAGATACCACTGTGGGCCTCTTGTACACCTCTTGAAAGAAGCACTTAGAGATAGACTTCTCTTTTTTTCATGGAGATGTTCATGAGGCCATTAAAGGCTTCAAGGAAGCCGTGAAGGCAACTTCTCCCAATAAGGGTGCGCAGTCCACAGGTAGAATTTCTCCTACTCATGGCATAATTCAAGGAGAGAGTAGCTTGAAGGTAGCAGAGACTGCTGATGATCAAATGATGGACAACCTGCTCCCCCCATATGTGGACCCTCCAATCCACCAAAGCAAAGCTTCTAAGGGCTAGACTTCCTCCTAGGCCATGATTGTAGCAAGTTAATTTTAGGCTTAACTTTAAACTTTCATATGTAAATTCACCTCGTTGAAGGAAGTTTTTAATGAACTTTATAATGTTCCTACTTTATTCTTCTCAGTTTCTATAGTTGAATGCTTAGTAGGTCACAGACAATACGTCAGTTAGCAAACCATGGCTTAATAAGCATTAGTCAAGTTAAATGCCCAGCAGGTCACAAATGATAACACTTAGGTTAGCATGAATGCACCTCAACTAGCAAACCATGACTTAGTAATTGTTGTTGAATGCCTGGTAGGTTGATCTTAACTAGCAATGAATACCTAGTAGGTTATATGTCACGACCCAAACCCAGGGCCCGTGACCGGCGTAGAAGGTCACCATCAGGAATCCCTTTCCTTCAGTAAACCCTCTACAAGCCTTACCATACACATGACATGACTCACAATGCAGATAACTTCCATTAAACAATTAATATGAATTTGTTATTTCTACCGAAATTTCGGCAGAGTTTCCTCTGTTTTTCGGACATCTGGCCACATGGCCTACATTCAAAACAAAGGGCTACAC
>JANHAO010029278.1:0-10405 GCA_026873985.1 Saraca asoca
CGATCGAAAAATTCGATCGCAAAAAAATTTCAATCGCAAACTCAACATTTTCTGAATTAGCCACTGAACGGACACTGAATAGCGATCGAAATTTTTGCCACCAAAAAATTCAGTCGCTATTTCAGTGGCAAAATATGTTTAAAATTTTTTTATTTTGTTTTTACAAATCAGTCCCAAAGCGGTGGCCGTTCGGTCTCTATTAGCTACCGAAAAAATTCGGTCGCTAAAATACATTTTTTTTTTGTAGTGAGCTTTACAAAAACACCATTACAATAACACACTACCGTGGACATAAGGTCCAGTTATATCTGGATTTGGCTGAATTACGTTAAACCTTCTGTCTTCTTCTTCTCTGCTCTTCCCTTCATCTTTGCTTATTTGGCTGTTCTACTATATTCGAACCAGATAAAGGCTAGAGATCCCGAAGAATCCCCTCGATAGCCGGAGTTTGGATTATTACCAAAATTTGATGTCAACATTTTGGTATCATCTGTGGGGATCTCACCTGTTCTGATTCGTTTCCAGCTGCAATGGCCAAGGGAAGAGCCACCAGAGCCTTAAACGCGTTGCGTGACCCTCCAGAAGGGCACGTTTCAACAATTAAATCTTTTACCGTCCCCGTTGTTGGAGCGATTGCTGGCTTTCCCCCAACCGATTTGGTATAGCTAGTTCTCAACACGAATGACACTAATGAAGTGCACATCTTGTTCCAGCATCAAGAGAAACTCGAGCACATGATGGGAGATCTGGCTAAAATAGTCACAATGCTAGCATAAACCCAAGCCCAAAATGTGCAAGCACGGATTGAGTAGGAGCAGGTTCTAGGTCACCAAGGTTCCAGTTAGGGACTGGGGGGCTTGAGTGTATTGGTGGAAGGTCTCTTTCAGAAAGTCAGGCATTTGGAGGAGCACCCTCAGAATGGAAGTGACCAAAATCACCTTAATGAGCACACTCCATTCTCTAGGGAAATTATGGAGGAACCATTCTCGCACAAGCTCAAAGTTCCAGCCATTCCACTTTACGACGGAGATGATGACCCACATAACCATCTAGATCTGTTCAACATCCAGATGGACCTTTAGACATGTTACCCTATGATCAGATGCTGTGTCTTCCCCGCTACCTTGGGTGAAGTCCCTTAAACATGGTTTAGAGGCCTCCCGATTTGCAGCATCAATAGTTGGGAGGAGTGTCAGGAGAAGTTCCTTGACCAGTATCGAGTGCTGAAAAAGTAGCTCACACCTCTGTGCCATCTTGCAACTATCTTCTAGGGCAAGCATGAAACGCTGAAAGATTACATTACGCATTCCATACGCGAAGTAAACAATATGGAAAGGCCCTCGGATGAAGCCGTCTTGACTGCCATCTCAATGGGACTTCGCAAAGATGGAAAGTTATTCAAAAGCCTGTATAAGTTTTCGGTTAGCAACCTAGGTAAGTTCTATGAACAGGCCATAAAACAAGTCAGATGGGATAAGGCTTTTAGTCTGAAGAAGTCAGAAACGAGTAGCTCGATCCAGAGAAAGAAGAGAGGTCATCGTGAGAATGGGAATCATGATTCTGGCCATCAGCTCACAAAGAAGAGCAGGGATGGACAAACCTCATTCTCAGGTCGCCATAGCACCTACAACATCCTGTCAGATTCTCAGGATAAGATTTTCTTGGCGAAAAGGCATAAGAAAAATTTCAGGAGGCCTAAACCCTAGAAAACTCCATTAGGCAGATGAATAAGGATGAGTTCTGTGCCTATCACAATAAGGCTGGACATAGGACGTCGAATTGTCTAGCCCTCAGAGACGCAATTGAAGACCTGATCTGGAAAGGCCACTTAAGGGAATATGTAGTGCAACCTACAGAATAGCCTCCCCAGCTTGGTACTGGCGGGGAGCTGGGGGGTTCATTTCGAATTATACACTGACATTGTATCTTGAAACTTTGAAATCAATGAAAGTGTCCTTTTCTTTACTTTATTGAAAGCTATTCATCGTATGGCTCGATGTTGATTATTTGTATCAACCTATTCCGCCTTCTTCTCCCAAGAGTCATTGATATCCGCAGCTCACATGCGGTCAACATATCGTAAATCTTATGAAAGACTTCATACTTCATGCCAACTGTGATCCTTGATCCAATTGAGGCCCCCCAGAGCTCATTTCAGAGAAGAATTGATGAACACTTAACCAGTTAAGCTGCGGGCTCACTGAGGCATGGAGACGCTTAAAACAAACTCACTTCTGCTAACGCAGCTGCATGCTCAATGAGGTGTGGAGACACTAAAAAATACTCATTCTTGCCAGCATAGCTGCATGCTTACTGAGGCATGGAGATGCTTAAAATAAACTTGCTTCTACTAGTGCAGCTGTATGCTCGCTGCGATGTGAAGACACTAAAAAACACTCGCTTCTGCCAGCGTAGTTGTGTGCTCGCTGAGGTGTGGAGACACTAAAAAACACTTGCTTCTACCAGTGTAGCTGCGTGCTCACTAAGGTGTGGAGACGCTTAAAACAAACTCACTTCTGCTAGCATAGTTGTGGGCTTGCTGAGGTGTGGAGACACTCAAAAACACTCAATGCTAGCGTGACTCTGTGATCACTGAAGCATAAAGAATTGACGAATCAATTATTCGCCTGAGGCAATAGAATCTCTGAATCTCGTAGCTTCCATGTGAATTTACTTTGTTATCTAATGATTTTCGCACTAATGTGTTTATTCATTTGGCCATAGGATCGGCCTAAGCTTGATAATGCTCCAATTTACAACTCATGCTATCTTCTGACTATCTACAACCGAAGAGTTTTAACTCCTAACCTACAGAGCGAGCTGGGAGTTGGGGGGCTTATAATGTATATGGAAATTAGTTCGATCGAAAAGAGCTTGCAAGAAACCTGAGACCAATGAAAGGACCAACTCGAAGCACGTCCAGAATCATTCAGCTATTAGGTCGCATAGCGTGTGACCTCGATAGATCGAGCCCGTGCACAAAGAAGCGAGCTCAACCTCCCTATTCCATGGGTCGAGCAAGCGACCTGGTAACCAAGCACAACTTACAACCTGAAGGCTCGTCAAACAGAAGGCTAAGTCATATCTTGCCCCAATAGTCAGATGGGGCCCACCTGTAGAAGACAATCTACAGTAGCCCAAAAAAAGATATTTAGTCTGTATATTCGAGCTCATGCATGAAGAAGCAAGCTCAACTTCCATATTCCTAGGGTCAGGGCAAGTGACCTGGTTAACCAAGCACAACTTACGACTTGGTTAACCAAGCACAACCTGCAGCCTGAAGGCTCGCTAGATAGAAGATTAAGTCATATCTTGCCCCAATGGTTGGATGGGGCCTACTTGTAAAAGATAATCTATAGTAGCCGAAAAAGGAGATTTAGTCTGTATATTCTATCTTGTATATTAAATATTGATGTAATAGATTTACTGCATATGTAATTACCATTGTAATCTCCTTTTCTCTATAAATATGAGCAAGGAGCCCCTCTACAAGAGAGAGCTATTTTTTCTATGTCAAAGCTCTGCCAGAACAGAGAACATATACTATAACTTTACAAAAACACCATTACAATAACACACTACCATGGACGTAGGGTCCGATTATATTCAAATTTGGCCGAACCATGTTAAACCTTGCGTCTTCTTCTTCTCTACTCTTGCCTTCATCTTTGCTTATTTGGTTGTTCTATTATATTTGAACCGGATAAAGTCTAGAGATCCCGAAGAATCCCCCTTGTTAGCCGGAGTTTGGATCATTACCAAAATTTGACGTCAACAATCACCCACCTAGAACTCCAAGTCCCTTTTTCTCTTGTCTACATAGGGCATTTGGTGACTCTGAGTAGTCATTAATTTTTCTCCGATGATCTTGGCCTTTTCATTTGCATCCTACACCAAATCTGGGCCTAATAACTTCACCTCACCTGTTTCAAACCACCCAATCAAGGATTTACATTTCCTTCTGTATAATGCTTTGAAAGGAGCCATTTGGATTGCAAAGTGGTAGCTGTTGTTATAAGCAAATTCAATCTAGGGTAGGTATCGTTCCCAACTACCCTCAAATTCTAACACATAAACCCAAAGCATATCTTCTAAAACTTGAATGCTTTTCTCATATTAGCCATCAGTTTGAGTGTGAAAGGTGGTGCTGAGATAGAGTTGTGACCACAAAGCCTCTTGAAAAGATCTCCAAAATTATGCAGTGAATTGAGTACCTCGGTCAGATATAATTGACAATGGAACTCCATATAGGGACACAATTTGATCTAGGTACAATTAGGCATACTAGGAGGCTGAATAAGTGATTTTCATAGGAAAAAAATGAGCACTCTTGGTCAGATGATCGACAATCACCCAAATAGAATCACAGCCCTTCAAAGTCCTTAACAGTCTAGTAAGAAAGTCCATGGTCACCCTTTCCCATTTCCATTTAGGAATCTCCAAATTCTAATGTAAGCATGCAGGTCTTTAGTTTTTAGCTTTTACTTGCTGACATGTGAGACATTGGCAAACAAAATCCACTATATCCTTTTTTATTCCTTCCCACCAATAACCCACCTTTAGATCTTAATACATCTTATTACTATAGGGAGCATAACATCAGAAGAGGAATGAGGTATATGCATAAGTTGATGTCACAGATTGGAAACTTTAGGCATCCACATGCAACCATGATAAGTCAAGGCCCCTCTATCATCTCTTGCTAGGTTTAAATCTAGTTCCTTTTTCATTTTATCAAGTAACTTGTTTATGTCCATATCTTAAGCCTGTACAGTCACAGTTTCATCAACAAGTGGAAACTACACTTCCACATGGGCCATAAATATCCCAAGTTTCAATATTTGCAATTGAACTCTACTGGTTTCCACCTTGTGCATCTCTCACATGATTGGCAACCTCAATGTGAGCAAGACTTCCCGTAGACTTTCTACTAAATGCATCAGCCATTACATTGGCCTTGCTTGGATGGTATAATATAAAGCAATCATAATCCTTCACCAATTTCATCCAGTGGCGTTGCCTCAGGTAAAGGTCTTTCTGCTTGAAGATATACTTTAAGCTCTTATGATCAGTGTAAATCTCACACTTCTCACAATGCAAACACCATTGCAGCTATTTCCAGATCATGAGCATAGTAATTTTGTTCATGTTTCTTAAGTTGACTTGATGCATAGGCTATGACTCTACCTTGCTGCATCAAAACATATCTAAGACCGATCATGGAGGCATCATAATAAACGGTGTAGTTACTGCCACCTGTAGGTAAGGCAAACATCACTACCATGGTCAAGCACTCCTTGAGTCGCTAGAAGCTTGTCTCACATGAATCAAACTATACAAATTTATCAAGCTTTTGAGTCAACTTGGTCAATGGGGCCAAAATCCGAGAGGAAGTCTTTTACAAAGTGGAGAAGCTGTGAACCTTAGTCACTGAGGTGGGCCTAGGCCAATTTTGGGTTGCTTCTACCTTCACGGAATCCACACTGATACCTTTTTTCGAAATCACATGTTACAGAAATGTTACACTGGTTAGCCATAACTCACACTTTGAAAATTTAGCATACAATTAATGCTCTTTGAGAGTTTGCAATACTATTTTGAGATGCTATTCATGAGCCTAGTCATTAAGGGAATACACCAAGATCTCATCAATGACCACAATTATAAATTGATCTAGGAAGGGTTTCAAGATCCTATTCATTAAGTCCATAATAGCTGCAAGAGCATTACTTAATCCAAAAGACATCACCAGGAATTCATAATGACCACTAGGGATGGCAATTAACCCTGGTTGGACGGGGATCCACCGGGGAATCCCTGTTTGGGGAGGAATTCAGGGAACGGGGACGGGGAAGGGGAAAAAATTTTCCCCCGAAAGGATTTCAGGGTCGGGGACGGGGATTACACTCCCCGCCCTGAATTTTTTATTTATTTATTTATTTATTTTTAATTTATTTTTATATTTTTTCCTTCATAATCTATTTTATTTTTTATTTTTTTAAATTTTTTATTAAATTTTTTTATTTTTTATTATATTTTGATTATATTTTATATTTTGTTTATTAATTTTATATTATTTAACAAAAAATAAATTTTTAAAATTTTTAAAAAAATTCCTCGCAGGGATAGGGACGGGGATGGGGAAAAATTCTCCGATGGGGATTGGGGACGGGGATGGGAAAAAATTCCCCGGCGGGGATCGGGGACGGGGACCTCATTCCCCGCCCCTGCCCCGCCCCGTTGCCATTCCTAATGACCACACCATGTGTGGAAAGTAGTCTTTGGGATGTCTTCGTTTGAGATTTGTAGTTGGTGATAGCATGATCACAAGTCAATCTCAGAAAAGAATTAAGCACACTAGAGCTGATCAAATAGATCATTAATTCTAGGCAGTGGCTACTTATTATTCACTATGACTTTATTCAACTACCTAAAATCAATGAACAGTCTTAAAGTTCCATCCTTCTTCTTAACAAATAGCATAGGAGCTCCCCATGATGAAGTACTATGATGAATAAAACCTTTATATACCAAGTCCTATAGTTACACTTTCAACTCTTTTAATTCAGCTGGTGCCATATGGTACGATGGGATAGAAATGGGGTTAGTTCTAGGAACAATATCAATGCAAAACTCAACCTCTTATTCTGGTGACATTCCAAATAGTTCTTCAGGAAAAATAGTTAAGAACTCTCGAACCACTAGTACATTCTCTACCTCCTATCCCATTGATTTTGTGTCCCAGATAAATGCCAGATAAGCCTCATATCCCTTCTTAATCATCTTTTTGGCACTTAGAGCAAAAATAAGGTTGACAGGAACATCACCCGTAAAAGAACTTCTCTATTTGGTACATGAAAGCTAACCCATTTATTATGACAATTAACACATGTATGATGTGTTGATAACCATTCCGTGCCTAAGATAACATCATAGCCAACCATGTCTAGCACAATCAAATGAGTAGGCAAAATAATTCTACATATATTAATCTCACAAGAAGAAATCATATCATAAGTAGTCAATGTTTGACCCAATAAGTAGATACCGATAGTTGTGATTCTAGAGGGAGTCAGGGTCTAACAAGTCTTAATGCCAAATAGGTGGAAACAAATGAGTGGGTAGCACCCAGATCAAATAATACATATGCTAAAATAGAATCAACTGGTAAAGTACTTATAACCACGGCATTTGAAGCCTAGGCATCCTACCTTGTCAAGGCATATACTCTCGCAATAGCTCCCTGTCAGCTACCATGGCCTCTATTAATTGATTCTCTACCTCCCCCTCTTATAGCAAAATCAAATAATGGAGGTCTCATGGATGCCACAGATCAAGGCAAAACATTCCCCAATGCATTCGTGGCCCTGATGCCACCAGGCAGGGTAGTAGAGTAAGGGCAATCACTCACCATATGGCCCATCTGGCCATATCTGAAACAAGCCCTAACTTCTCATCTGCAAGTCCCTGAATAAACTTTCCTATAGGTTTGGCACAATTAAGTACCTCAAGTTTGACTGGAGTAGGATGGCTAGAACTAGATCCCTCGGATGAGTAATGGCTAGAAGTATTAACACTTGCAGGCCTCTTACTTGGATTCTGTGGGGGTATTGGCACATCAGGCTTCTAGGAGGAAGGTGCATTGGAAGCTGAGGATGATGGTCTTCTAGAATCTTCACTAACACCCTCAAGTCTTGATTTCTTTCTTGTACTGCCTTGGGTTTCTCTTTCTCTTTTCCTTTCCATAAATCTTACTTTTAGTTCTATAGCTTGATTGTACACCTGTTCATATGTGGCGCTCTTAGTGACTTGAATGACATTGAAATAATTATCATTAAGGCCATCAACAAATTTCCTGTCTTTGTCCCTTTCTGTAGGGATCATATGTCTTGCAAATTGAGAAAGGTGAAGGAACTAAGTAACATATTCAAAAACTAATAATTCTCTTTATTTCAAATTGTGGAAATCTTGCAATTTGGCGTATCGTTGTTCCTCTGGAAAGGATTGTTGGAGTAAAGCTGTATGAAATAAGTCCCAAGTGTTAGTCCTATCTCTTACTAATCCATGGTTTTCCCAACCTCGATACCAATCTATCATGGATCCATCCAACTGGAATCCAACTAGCCTTACAATAGTATCTTTTGAACATTTAAGATCCTGCCACAGTCCCTCAATTTGGTCCAGGAATAGAAAAGGGTCTGGAAGGCTTGAGCTTCTAAAACTCTTGCAAGTAATTTTTGAAATTCATAATGGTTGGCACTATAGGAGGTGGAGAGGGTGGAGGCAAATGAGTTTCTAGACTTCTTATCACTACCTTTGGAGTCTTTATTGAGTCAGTTCATCTACAAACTCATTTATGGCTTTTTGTAAATTTATGGCACATGCGAGGGTATCTAAGGTGGAGGGACCAGCTGAAGCTCCAAAAGTGGAAGGAGCATCTATTTTAGGTTAGAGAATTTCTAGTTGCACTTTTTCATGTGCAACCTTGCCTCGGCCCCTAGCATAGCCTCAGCCCATAGCCCTACATCTACCTTAAGGTAGTGATGGTGAAGAAGACAGTTTGTGAGGCTCTTTTGGACGCTTATTCTGATCAGTGTCCAATGTGAGCCAAGGATCTAACTAGGAGGCATCTTCCTATTATTAAACAAAAAGATTTGTTTAGGTAAGATTTAGATGCCTTTATATAAGTAGGAATGAAGATTTAGGGAATGTGGAGATTTTCAACATATTCATGATGTGGGCATCAACATGTCCTTGTTCATATGTCATGCTCCTAGGTGCACTAACATGAACTTCATATATCTTTCTTGATTTGGTAGTTAGAGACCCCTAATCATGCACCTAGACTCTATACCATGTTCTGATACCAACTTTGTCATGCCCCAATCCATAGCACATGACCAATGTAGAAGGTCACTGTTAGGAAACTTTTTACAAGCCTAACAATGCACGAACGTTTCCAATATGACATGACCTTATCAATAAATACTACCAGACATATGCATTAATCAAAGATTTCAATATAATTTCTATCAAAAATCCAATAAAGTTTCTTCTATTTTTCAAACCTTCAGGAATAAAGTTAATACAACAAACAAAGGGTACATACCCTATACACAACTTGTACAACAAAAATCAAAAGCACAACATACCAAATAACACAAGTCTATAACCTACTGGACAACATTCAGATAAAACATATGCATATCATAACTATGCCAACTACAAATATTTACACCATTTATTTACCCTAAGCTCCACAGGAAATGGTCTACTTAATTAAGGAGTAGATCTTGAACCGGATGGGTGAGGGTAGATGGTGAGGGTGACTTAGGCTTTGAAAAATAGGAAAGAAAATAGGGTTAGTTTCATAGAAATTCACTGAGCAGATAATCTTTTAGAAAAATCCAAACTCAGTTTGCAATTTAGGCTTAGAAATCTAAGGGGTGGAACACGCAATTGTGATGATAAACTTAACAGTTTAATGAAAACAATCTAAAATAAAATCAGATGTTTTAATTGTTAGAAAAGTCATATCAATAATTATAGAAATCAACAAATTAAAATTTGAAGTAGAGTATAACATAAAGGGGAAATATTCATCAATATAATAACACAAGAAAAATCATTAAAATCCTTTGAAATGTACATATATTCAAGTATCAAAAGAATTCTTAAATTTCAAAATGTATTTGGAATCCAAAGAATAATTCCTAAAGGTAACCATACCTAACAGATATCATCATAATACACCTTATGCACCTATTAGATATTTAGATCACTACAAAAAAAAGGAGTTTGGTGATCGAAAAAATTCGTTTCCTAATTGTGATCGAATTGCCACTGCTTTGCGACTGAATGGCTAAAAAATTTGGAAAATTTTATTATTGGGTTTAGCAGCTAAATCTACGACTGAATAGTTCAGTGGAAAAAATTTTGGTCACTGTTTGGTCACTATGTGGTGGCAAAGAGTGAATTTGTTTTTTGGAAAAGCGTTTACAATCGAAAATTTTGGTGGCCATATTAGGTGTTGAATCATTAGCAACCGAATTTTTCGATGGCAATTTGCGAAACTGAATGAAGGACTAAAATGAAAAAAATTTTCAGAGACTAAATTGAATGGTTATTGATTTTGATGGGTGGGTTTTGGATTAATATGAAGTTTGGGGCCACTTTTGGATTTTTTTTCCTGGCTACCGGCCGGTCACTGGCCCCCTTTCCTTTTTCCTATCTTTTCTAGAGGGTTTGCAGTTACCCTAGCTATTGTCGTCTCTCTCTCTCTCTCTCGCTCCGGCTCTCCCTCTCTCTCATAACTTCTTCAAGTAATCTGATTCCTCTGGTTTGATTGAGCAAGTCATTTCCAAGTAATTTCTATCACTTTGTTCCATTTTTGTATTTGGTTTCT
>JANHAO010029279.1:0-10404 GCA_026873985.1 Saraca asoca
AAGCCCCAGCTCACTAAGGAACAAGCCCCAGCTCGTATAGCCAATAATTCATCCTGCATGAGCTTGCATCATCAAAAGCAAGCTCGCAAGATTGATCTTGCTGACCAAAGGCCAGCAACAACTCTAGACTAAGAGTCCCAGCTCACGGATGCAACATCTCACCCAATGGAGGGCTCGTTAAGGGTAAACCTGAAGCAGGCACCCATTTAGACCTGACCTGTGGGGCCTGTTTGTAAGAAACAACTAACATGGGCCCACCCATAGCAAGCAATCTACAAAATTCAGTTAGTAGCCTGCATAAGCCATTTTGTAATAGTCTGGGCTATCTTGTACATTTATTACTTCATGTAACAAAATTACAACTTGTGTAATTATATTTGTAACCTCCCAGCTTCTATAAATAATAGGAGAGAAATCACTGTAAGTATTCTAAATTCATGTACTATAACTTTGCCAGATTTTCACCAGATCAATAAAAGTTACCATGGACGAAGGGATCGGTGCTACCCGATTTTAACTGAACCACATTAAAAATCCTCTTACATTCTTGTTATTCTTCCTCTCTATCTCCTCATCTCTCCTTGTTTGATTGAATTGCAGCTTGAGTCCCAAAGAACTCTTTGAGTTGGCTGGATTTGGGACTGAATTGAACTAGTGTAATTTACTAAAATTTGAAAATTATGGAAGGAAGTTTACATGGAAAAGCCCTTTGAATCTTAGGTATGATCATTTATTTGAGAGACTAGATACGAGTATTTGTAATGTTAATTAGCAGTTGAAATTTAATGAGGCTTTTGTAAGGGTCCTTACTTAGGCCTTTATTGATCACTATCTAATAGTCATTAATCTTAGAGGTAGAAATATCTCCAATATAGATAGGCCTTTTAGATTTGAAGCCACCTAGATGACACATGGTGACTTTGATAGCTTCTTTTCTTCCTACTTGAATAGTAATATTAAGATTGATCAAGCTTTGTTTGAACTTACTTCGACACTATAGGATTGAAATAAAAGTACTTTTGGTCATATTAAAAGATGGAAGAAAGAAATTATGACTAGGTTAGGAGGTATTCAAAAATCTCAAGAAAGAAAATTCAATTCCTTCCTTCATAATTTGGAAACTCAACTCCAATGTGACTTAACTAGAACCCTCAAATAAGGGGATATTCTTTAGCACCAAAAATCCAAAACTACTTAGCTGACTGAAGGGGACAGAAATACAAAGTACTACTAATCCAAAGTTATTGTTAAGAGAAATCGTAATAGAATCATTATGTTGAGAAACAAGGATAGCTTTTGGGTAGGCAATATTAAAGAAACTGAGGGTATGATTGTGGATTTTTACAAAGTTATTTTAAGAAGATGATAGTTCCATAAAGATGTTAAGAACTACCATGAGTTATCCAAAGTTAAACTTTGGTCACAATAAAATGCTTTTAAAAGATGTCTCTTATCAAGAGATTAACAAAGTCATGTTTGATATTGGAGCTACTAAAGCACCATGTATAGATGGTTATCCAAGTGTCTTCTTTAAGAAAAATTGGAAGCTTGATAGTCACAGTATTTGCAAATTGGTGAAGGATGTCTTCAAGAGCTAAAGTGTGGAGAAAATTAACAACACTCTATTGGTCTTAAGTTCTAAACTAAGCAAACTAGAATATGCAAATCAATTCAGATCGATCTCATTGTGTAATGTTTCATACAAGTGCATTTTAAAAGTAATAGTGAACAGACTTAAACCTTTTATTCTATAGCTAATTCCTCATTTCCAATCCAATTTTATCCTAAAAAGATACATTCAATATAATATTATTATTATTGTACAAGAAATTATCTACTCGATGAGAAAGATGTGAGGGAAGATAGGCTTTTTTACAATAAAGGTGGACCTTGAGAAGGCCTATGATCACGTAAACTGGAGTTTTATAAGGGAAACTTTATTTGAAATTGATATACATGGATAATTTATAAATTTTATTATGAACTATGTTACTTGCACCTTTCTTAATGTTCTTGGGAATGGCAACAAGACAAAAACTTTCAAGCCATCAAGAAGTGACGCTAGAGAGATCCTCTCTCCCTCTATCTTTTTGTCTTTTGTATGGACAAATTATCTCACTTTATTTGTGATGTAGTTGATAATTAGAGTTAGACCCCCTAAAGGAGGAAGAAAAAGGCCATTTTTTTCTGACTTGATGTTCCCTATAAATTCATTTTGTTTAATGAAGCTTCTGAGCAGTTGATTGAAACTATTTTGCAATGTCTTCTGAATTTTTGTAACATTTTAGGGCAAAAAGTTAACAATGCCAAGTTTCATATCTTTTTCTCAAGGAATATCATAGAAAATATCAAGAAATCTTGTGCTCGAATTGCAAGACAATCCAATCATTAACACAAAGTGGGTTTTTTGCAACAAGCTTGATGAATCTAGAAAAGTGGTAAGAAACAGAGTAAGGTTGGAAGTACAATGTTACAATCAATAGAAAGGTATTAATTATAATTAAACTTATGCTCCTGTTGCTAGACTTGAATCTATGGAAATGCTACTTACTCTTGCATTATTCAAGAATTTTAAATTATATTAAATGGATGTTAAAAGTACTTTCTTGAATAGTTTTTTAAATGAGAAAATTTATGTGAAACAACTTCCAGGATTTAAAAATCTTGCAAAACTCAATTATGTTTTCAAACTCATTAAGGCTTTGTATGGTCTTAAGTAAGCTCCTAGAGCTTGGTATGAAAGTTTAAGCAAATTTCTTATTAAGAATGATTTCATAAGAGGAAAAGTAGATATTACTCTTTTTATCAAAAATATTAAGCATGACATTTTGATTGTGCAAATATATGTTGATGATATTATATTTGGATCTCCTAATAAACTCTTGTGCAAGGTTTTTTCAATCTTTGAAAGGAAAATTTGAAGCAAGCATGATAGGAGAGCTTACATTTTTTTTCTTGGACTTCAAGTTAAACAAACCAAAAAGATAGTATCTTTACAAATTAAGCCCAGTATACTAAAAATATCTTGAAGAGATTTAGGATGGAAAGTGCAAATGTCCTTAGCACTCCTATAAGTCTATCCACTAAACTTGACAAAAATGAAAAATAATAAGCAAATAGAGGAGAAGCAGTATAAAGGTATGATTGGCTTACTCTTTTACTTAATTGCAAGTAGAGTAGATATTATGTTTAGTGTTTGCTTCTAATTCTAAAGAATCTCATCTTATTGGTGTGAAAATAATTTTAGATACTTATTTGTAACAAAAAATCTTAGTTTATGATATCTTAAAATTAAATATTTTGATCTTATTGGATACTTAAATGCTGACTATGTAAGTTGTAAACTTGATAGAAAAAACACTAGTGGCATATGTCACTTCTTAGGCCAATAACTTATTTCTTGGCATAGCAAAAAGCAAGTTTCAGTTGTTCTTTCCATAGCTGAAGCTAAATATATGATAGTTGGAAGTTGTTATGCTCAAATATTATGGATAAAACAACAACTTGGTGATTATGGTTTGAATTTTGAACACATCCCTATACTTTATGATAATATAAGTGTTGTTAATTTGACCAAAAATCCTATTCAATATTCTAGAATCTAACATATTAAGATTAAGAATCATTTTATAAGAGATCATATTTATAGAGGAAATATTAAGCTTAATTTTAAAAACACAAAAAATCAACTTGTTAATACTTTTGCAAAACTTTTCAATGAAGATCAATTTTGTTTTATTCGAAAAGAATTTGAAATGATTGATCTCAATTAATTATAATTTTAAAATGTTGTATTATGATTTTTAAGCTTCTATATACCTATTCTATGTGAATGCATTGCATACATTTCATACATAATAATCTTTCTTTGAAAAATCTAAAAAATATGAAGATATGATAAAAGAATAAGCTCTTTGCTCTTTCTGAGAAGAAGGATTAGATGGATACAAAAGTTGAATGGTCAATAGTCTAATTACACTTTTATCTCTCCTAGCCAACACACTTTAGGCCCAATAAATGCCTTAGACCTACCTTTATCCCTTCTCCCATGTGTGCACTGTAAATAAAATTTTTAATCCTTATCTCTTTAATTTATGTGTTCTTCAAAATTTATTTTATTTCAAAACTTTTCTTTATAAAAAAGTTTTCCTAATTTATGCTTAAAGCCTAACTTCATTGGTCTGTCTTAGCCTTTTACTTTTCTTATATAAATTGCTTAACTATTCAAATTTGTTTTAAAATAATATTCTACCTATTAAAAGTTTTTTTGAACATTTATTTTCTTACTTATTACTACAAAGGTTTTGGAAAACAATTTATTTCATTTCATTAAAGTAGTTGATCATAATTATTTTTATCTAAAAACCCTCTTAAATATACTTATGAATTTTACTTTGAATAAAATACTTTTATAATTTTAATTTAAAAGTCCAACTAAACTTGCTTTTAAAACTTTTGTTCAGGTCAATTACTTTTTAAAATCATATTAAATGGATTAGTTTTCTTAAAACAGTTTTATAGTTTGAACCTAGCTAGTTTCAACTTCCTTTTTACTTTGATTTTGTCTTATTTCAAAAAGTTACCAATAAGGCCCATAACCTCTATTATGAATCTTTTTTTTTCAAAAACGAAGACCTATGTTACTTGTCTTTTTTGTTTTCCTTTACCATTTTTGAACTTAAACCATTGTAACTCTATTCTTACTAATTCTTACCACAATTTTCCTTTTTTTCACTAAATTGTGCTACACTCATCTTCCAAACACTCCTTACCAAAAAAATTTCACCAAAATCTATTCTATTACATTTGGCCTCTCTTCAAATGCTAACCTCTTTCTATAAAACCCAAGCTCTCATTCTATTTGTTATTCACCAAATTACTCACACATGGCTTCCCAAATCAAAATACTCTCATTCTCCAACCCATTCTTTAAAAACTAGAAAGCTAAAGTTCGATACACTTATCGATTTTCAAAGAGAAAATATGTGACTCATTTTATTATTGATTTCAATTCATTTGAGAAAGAGCAACTTAAGTGTATTGCTTGGGTAAAAAAACAAGGTTGGGAAGAGCTTCTCAAACTTGATGATGATGTGTACAATTGGTATACTCAATTGTTCTATGCAAATATCAACCCAAAAAGAAATTATTCAAATGTTGTAATTTTTGTAAATGGGAAAGAAATTTCAAGGTGGAGTTACTTAACAAGATTCTAAAAATTCCAAATTATGGCATTGCTTGACACTGAAGAAAGGCAAGTTGAATGTTGATAAGCATAATGCTGATGAGTGGACCAAAGTTATCTCTAATAACTAGAGTACATCTTCTTATGTCAAACATTAGATGCCCAGCTAAGATAGAAAGGTACTTTATTACATTATTTGCCATTTTCTTTATCTAAAAGGTGATTCTATTAGTAATGATTGTAGTTTTGAATTGTTCATTTTATGGATTGTTGATAGTGGTTTCAAATTAAATCTTGATTGCATCATTATTCATCATTATATATATGTGAGGAATTAGAACCATGCACATTTACCTTATGGTTTGTTCATTATCAAAATCTACAAATATTTTAGTGGTGACTTAAGCAAAGAAAGAGGAATGTTGGTGACCCCTAGAAACACTTTGAATACTACTTAGTTAAAAGGAATCAAGTTCTCTAAAGAAGATGCTCCAAAGCCTATTTCAAGAAAGATGAAAGTAATTGATCCTAAAAACTACTCTACAAAGAAACATGGTGTTCAAAGGAAATCATTAACTATTTTGAATCTCATTATACAGCTTCACGCAAAAAAAGCAAGCCATTAGAATCTAGCACAAATGATTTTGAACAAACTTTAAGTGATTATGCTTACACTCAAGTTGTTAATCCTACTCCTCCCACTCCAAAAGCTAAAGGAATCTCATTATTTGAAATGTTCATTAAAAGATTTAAACATTTTGAAGACACTGGCAAAGACAAAGAGAAAGTTAACGAAGAAAGAGAAAGAAAGCATAAAGAGTATGCAAAGTCTCTTAAAAGGATGAGTAGAAGTGCTAGAGTTATTTTTCGCTTCAAGAATTCATAAGACTTCAAAATGGAGTTGTTTCACCTCCAAAGAGTAAGCAATTGAACCAAGAAGATAATGAAATCATTAATCTCATTGATGAGCTTCATCCATAGCAAGCACAACATGCTCCAAACCAAACCTAATCAGTGCTAGATCTCATAAACACTTCATTATAATGTCTTGCAATCTAACTTTGGAAAGAACAAGTTGATGTTTCTAAGAAAGTAACACCATCTAAGGAGGAACACGTTGATTTGAATGGAAAGGAAGCACATTTTGAAAGGAAGTAATCTATTCCTTCTCATAATCTGGAACTTTATGCTATGGTCAATGAATTTATGGCTTTCACTCCTTCAAAAGATGTAAGTAAAGATAAATATATGGCTTCCAAAATCAAGATACTAGGCTCAGAATCTAAATCCTTTGGAAGTGTTAACCTTGAAGTTGAAACTCCTCATGACTTGCCCATCCTACTTAGAATGAACTTGATGATGAAAGTGCAAAAAGAAATGCCAAGCAAGATGAGGTCAAGGAAGATGAAGTTCCTAAGGAAGCTTATAAGGAACAAGTGAAAATAAAGTAAGATAAAGTCCTCTCACTAAAAGAGCAAGCTACACATACTTTCTTGCATATCTCTAATGCAAATCCCATCTTCCGAAAGCTCTCTAATCTTTCCAAGATGTTTTCAATGGATCTTGCATCTATACCCTTTCAAGACTTGTCTAAGAACCAATCCTTGAGCTTTTTTACTCTAAAAGTTATCAAGCAACAGCAAGCTGCTTGGCTAGCTGAAAAGTCTTTGATTCCAAGTGCTTCAAGAAACTATTCTAGAAGTTTGCATTTTACACCTCCTACTATGGTTGATATGCATGACCTTTTTCTAAATATTAATGTTTCAAGTCAACCTCTAAAACCGCAAGCACCTCTTCTTGTTAGATTAGTCTTTACCCATTATAAATACACTTCAAATGAGACAACTAATAGAATGAAGCTAGTCATGGTGTGAATCCCTTAGAAACATGAGTAAAGGGGTTGGAAATGGATGTCCTTAGCTTGAAGGAAGATATAGTTGAATAGAAAAATAATGTGGCTATAGAGTTTTAAGAAATGCAACAATAACTAGCTTCCATGCCTAATATGATTATGCAATAAATTAATAATGCCTTGGCTCCTCTTTCTCGAACATAACTATAAGACTTGACCTTTTCTTGTGTCTTCTTATCTTTAATATAGGATTTTTTGCACTTTTTACATATGCATTCATTGCATGTAATACTTAGGCATTTACTTTTGTAAGTGAACTTATTAAATAATTTCTTGTTCATTGTTTTTTTATGGTGATCAATCTTGTAACAATGATTGTTTGATTTATGACAAAAGCTTAATTACAATTTAATGTGTTATATGATTGATTTTTATTGTATTGTAACAATGATTGTTTGATTTATGACAAAAGTTTAATTGCAATTTAATGTGTTATATGATTGATTTTTATTGCTATTAACAGTTTGGTTTACTTGCTGCCATATATTATAAAACTTTTAAGTATACTTGTATTTATAACTCCTTTTGGTCTTTAATGTTACTTCATTAAATACACTTGTGTTCTCTTCTACTAACCTATCTTTTCAAGTGTTTTAATGACATTAAAGGGGGAGAACAATACAAGTTTTGGAGAATAAAAAGACAACATAAGACATAAACACAGAAGACTACACAAGAAGAAATTCCAAACTCCGGAGCTTTAATGCTTCTTGTCCATTGTCTTTTACTCTAATTTGTCTTTCTTAAGCATGGTTGTCATCATCAAAAAGGCGGAGACTGTGAAAACCCCTTATAATATAATGTTTCCAATTATTTATGACTTTTGATAATAACCTAATTTGATTAGTTTGTATGCCTTGGTTAAATATGTCTTTTTTATTTAATCTTGTGGAAAATCATGTTAAATATGTTACCTTAGTGCTATAACTGCAATATCTATGTTTTATTGTTGTAACTTAAAGTTTTTAACATGTGTTTACTAGTTATAAAACTTGTTCCCCAAGAAAAATTAAAAACTAGACAGAAAGAGCAAACTGCTCTTTATGATATGTGATAATGACATTTCATTACAACAGTCACAACAGTTATATTTTTGAATTACCTCCTACTACTAATGTGTTTCAGATTATACACATCCAGATTTTGTAGAAACATAGCTAGACTAGCTAGTGCTTATCAAAAGGAGCAAGCTACTTAGAAAGAGCAAGCAAAATGCTATCTTTTTTACTCTTTGCAACCAGATAACACCAGCTAACCTTTTAATAGTAAAATGATAGCTGGAAACTTGCTAGACTTTTTGCTCTTTGCTACTAGGCTTCAACTATAAATAAAAGCCTTTTCCTCTTTAAGAAATCACACCAACATACAAAAGCATCTTGAGTTACAAGTTTCTTCTATAATCTTCTTGTGTTATCCTTGAGAGAAATTATTCTTCATATACATATCTACTATAAATAAGAGTTTTAGGAAGAAATTTTTTTTATCTTTGAATATATTTATGATTCATTAGCTTGTAATTAAGTGAGAGAAACACTTGTATAATCCTTGAGAGCTAGAGAATTATTATCTTAGTTTAAGACTAGAAACCCTTAGATTATGAGATAGGATTACTTGAGTCCTATAAGATCAAATGTCTATGGTTGTAAAAGGCTACAAACAAAGTGCTAATGGATAACCCTCAATTGGCACTATCAATGCGTTATATCACAATCGTTGATAAGAAAATCAACTAATCAAAATTTGATAAATAACAAACAACTGAAAAATAATTTTTAAATTTGTAATCATTCACACCTTTAATTTTCTCATCAATGACCATGATAATCGACGGAACAATTTACTCTTTAAAGTGCATCCTGTATCCTAAAAAAGCTAAATACGTTGAGGATAAACATAGGAAGTAAATTTCATTATGTGTTTAGTATAGTGTTGTGGTAAAAATAAGGAAAGGGTGAAAGCAGAGTCCTATATCAATGAGAAGTTGAGTGAGCTTGTGCCTTATAAAGTTGGAGGCTCACCCCCTCCTATGTGAGGGCCCTTTTAAGAAAAGACAAAATCATGAGACCAAAGGTTAAAGTAGACAATACCTCACGTGGGGCAAGTTCACCTCAATTATCATCATTGGTGCCATCTGTGGAGACTCCTGGCTATACTCAATGCACAAGCCCACCCAAATAGGGGGCTTATATTGTGGTAAAAATAAAGAAGGGGTGAAAGCAGAGTCTTACATCGATAAGAAGTTGAGTGAGCTTGTGTTTTATAAGGTTGGAGGCTCACCCCCTTACATGTGAAGGCCTTTTTAAGAAAGGATAAAGCCGTGAGACTTTTGAGTCAAAATGGATAATACCTCACGTGGAACACATTCACCACGATCATCATTATTGGCACCGTCTATAGGAACCCCTAACTGTACTCAGTGCACAAGCCCACCTAACTAGGGGCCTCACCCTTCCCATATGAGTGCCTTTCTAAGAAGGACAAAATCGTGAGATTGAAGGTCGAAGTGGACAACACCTCACATGGGATAGAAGCCTCCTTATTCTACCACTGAGCTAAGATGAGGTTAAGCTTTGTACTCAATAAGGGCCCTTTTAAGAAAGGACAAAATCGTGAGGAGCTATATGCAGGTGCTGACAAGGGTTCTTTCCCCCAAACAGCTCCTCACAGTTTTGTCCTTCTTAGAAGGGCACTTGATAATCGAGGTGAACTTGCCCCATATAAGGTATTGTCTACTTTGGAGTGTCGACGGGGGCTCTTTCCCCTAGATGGCTCCTCATAGTTTTGTCCTTCTTAGAAGGGCATTCACAAGGGAGGGGGTCCTAGCCTTATAAGGCACAAGCTCACTTAACTTCTCATTTATGTGGGACTCTGCTTTTGCCACTTTCTTATTTTTACCACAACATAAGCCCCCCAATCGGGTAAACTTGTGCACTAAGTATAGCTAGGGGTCCCCACAGATGGCACTAATGATGATGATCAAGTTGAACTTGTCCCACGTGAGATATTGTCTGCTTCAGAGTGTCAACGGGGGTTCTTTCCCCTGGATGGCTCCTCACGATTTTGTCCTTCTTAGAAGGGCCCTTACACAGGAGGGGGTGAGCCTTCAACCTTATAATGCACAAGCTCACTCGACTTCTCATCGATGTAGGACTCTGCTTTCGATACTTATGGACTTAAAGATCTAATGGTTGGTTGTTCAATTCAAGCTTACTGTAACTTTTCATGTCAAAGAAAATTAATTTTTTTTCTTTCTCATTTGGGTATCATTTTTTTTTTGCACTTGTTTCATCATCATCATCATCATCAT
>JANHAO010029280.1:0-10419 GCA_026873985.1 Saraca asoca
TTGTTTTCTGTTTTGCAGGTTGTAAGTATATCAGGATGGCTTCTACAGGTCAGATCTATAATCATCTTATTTCAGTATTCTATATGTCATGCTACATGATTGGTTAATCTATTGATTAAATCTTACAAACGATCCTAATAAAGGACCCATAGAACTCTATGTAATCAAAATGACACCCAAAATTCGGAAGGCCCATGTAACCAAGATGTTTGTGTCCACTGGTCCACCTTTTGCTAGGACAACCTTGTGGACCACCTAGAAATCCAATTAGGCTCCGGCTATAGCAACAAAAGCCAGGAAAAATATGACTAAGGGAATCTACATGTCTGCATCAATTCCCAACTCTGCAAGTTCTAAATGAAACAAACAAGGCTCATCGTAGAGGAAAACATCCCCTAATATTAAGAATATCGTACGACGTAGAAGAAATTCTTCTACAAAAGACATCTCAAAGTTTTCTAGTATTGTACCAGTTGCTCTTATATCCAACATCTTGTGGTCGAAAGGAGACATTGATCGAGCCCAGGAGACTTTCTCCCACTAGCTTCGTGGGCACATCCCGCTTACTGTGCATTCCACATTTTCCTAAAGACATAAAAACTAGGAAAATGTATTTATATATTTGGCAGGTCAACATTTGAGATCAATGGCAGCACTTTGATCTTTACGGAGTGGGAGAGTTTCTTCAAGTTTCTAAACCTTGGCAATCCATGTACATGAACTCTTTCGCAGAAGTACCAGGTTTTAATCTATGAGAGTTCATTGCTTCAGTGCTTCAGAACCGGAATAGGATTTCAGATGTAGCTGTTTCAGATGCATCTTAGCTCAGTGTAGTTTTGGATGCATTTCAGTTCATGAGGATGGCTAGAGGTTTGGCCATTTTGTGAGCTCATAACTGGACCCTATTGCTCCATTGTCACTGCGAGCTTTAACACCAGACCGAGTTACAACATGGCCATTGCATGGGCTTGCTATCGAACTGAAACGTTGCATGGATATTATACTTATGTTCAGAAACAAACTGTCACCGAGATGCCCCCGTGGGCTCGAGTCCTTGATGAGCTACTCTTGCAGCAAATGCTACAGCTGCAGGAGGCTTTGGAGTCTTTGGATCGAGCTTCATTGCATACCCATGCAAGCTTACTTTGTTGGTGGGGGAGCTGCCAATGCTATCAATAAGGGTGAGCTTTTCATGGAGGCTGGAGAGACCGTCGTTAACTCTATGTTTTGCACTGACTACACAAGCTCATTGTCAGACCATCTCATAGCATGGCAATGCGAGCTTGTCATCATGCTCAAGTCCAAGTTGATGTCACTACTGTGGCTGATGACTTGCATGTAAGTTGGATGTTGAACCATTGATGCATGGCCCGAGAACACGAGCTTTACAGTTGACAATCTGCATGCGTGAGCTCATTGTCTAATCATCAATGCATGGCTCTCAAGTGCGAGCTCTATTAATACCCTACCTGTGCAAGTTCCTCATTATGCTCAGTCTCGTTGCATGGCTATATGAGATTGTCATCAAACTGAGTCACTGCATGGCAAATGTGGGAGCTTATTTTTGGACTGAATAACTGCATGGTCATGCACGATCCCGTCTTCAAACCAGACTATTGCAGGCTATGAGTTCACCAATGAACCAAGACCCTGTAGGGTAGTCAGGCAAGCTCGAGACTATCTTTAGATCACAGCTACCTTCTTGAGTGCAATTCAGCCATTATTGCTCATTGCGTGCAAGATCGAACTGGGTCTTGCTGCATGCTACCGTGAGCTTCTTGTTGAACTCGGTCCCTACATGGTTACTGTAGGAGCTTTTCGAATCATCCCGAATGGCCAAGCAAGCTTGTCATCAAACCCTGTCCTACTTCACGGCTTCTTTGTTCACACATCCAGACGTAGACTGGCACCTAGAAGAAGCTTCCACAAGCTTGAGACCTTGATGGGCTGTTCTAGCAATAACTCCTTTTCCTCAGCTTAAAGCTATTCTGAGTGTACCTAAACTCACAGGGGGGACTTGAAGGCTCAGTCAGCGAAATGCATTTCAGCTTGCTGGGATGATTGAAACCAGTGGAGTCTAAAGTGTTGGCAAAATAGAAGATGCTGCAGGTTGCTGGCTAATATTGAACCTAGCCCCATCATACGGCCATGCGAGCTAGTCATTCCAGTGGCCTCATAACTATGAGCTCGTGACCAAGTCTATCTTGCTGCATGGATACGCGAACTCGGGCTCAAGACCTCATTCACGTCTAGAACCAAGCTTCAAACGGATGTGGCTACTGTGTGCTAATGACCCGCGTTAGTTTCGGTACTAAGCTTGCCATCGAGCTCTGGCTCGCCGTACCCACTAAGCTCAGCCTTACTGTGTGTCTGTTGAGCTCGTCACTGGACTCAGCTGCATTGTATGACCATGGTGCGAGCATAACACTGAACTCAAGTGCCACATAATCACTGTGTATGAGCTCATCGGTCATGGTGCGAATCTAGCTGTGGCACAGCCACTGCAAAACCACTCGCGAGTTCAGGGAACTTTTGGATCTGAATGAGGCTACCTTATATGTACTTCGATTAGCAGGGCACTTTGAGGATGGCTCAGCCGATGGAATGCTCTCTTGTTTGCTGGGGTAATTAAAGTAAGTCTGGAAGCAGTGGCTAGCGTGCTTAGAGTCACCATCGGTTAATCAGAACCGCATGGGCCCTTAGCTAAGGATGGTGCAACAATACATAGTTCAGGAATGCTGCAACAAGCCTCTTCTGCAAACATGAATGGTTGGGCTGTGGTCCAGGTGTTAGCCCTTTATGAAGATAAAGTACATTCCAAGCAGTAGTTGGTTCCAATATAATAGATGAGTCATAATAGTTGGGCAAATGGATAGGGGCCATAGCTTGATAGCTTCTTTTAGCAACAACACCAGCTGAAAGGATCAGCATTGTTATCTCACTCGTTTACAAGACAGTGCCTCGAGTCTCTAGCTGTTACACAATTTTTTTAAACTCGAGGAGCAAAAGATTTAATTCCCGTCGACCATGGTATCATAGGAACAGTAGTTGGGGTACAATGATATTCAAGGAGATTAGAATATTTAGTTTTTCTGTAGTGATTCAAACTGCCCGTCTGATGGCAAAACTTTAAGAAAGCTTGCTGATCTCAAGCATAGTAGTGAGTTTCATTGTGCTACTACTACAAGTGCTGACCTCCAGTAACAGGGCATTGTTGACATGGCCAAAGGAGTTGTTGTTAGCTACAAATCGAACTAGAAAGAAATTTGGCTTATTGGCTTCATTCAGACCAGCCATCATAGCAAAAATTAACTAGGATGCAAGTGAGGTCCCACCAGATATGCCAAAATGTTAACGATGAAATTTGATTTTTATGGAGAGTCTAAATCTCAGTCAACAGGGGATGGCTCTATGAACTTGTTATAGGCAAAAAACGGCCTCAGAAGAATGCGACAGATCCGAACCCGCCAGAGGCCAAGTCGTCTAGCTCACAAAGAGTGCCCAGCAAACTTTACCTTGCTCGCTACCAGACAGCAAGACAGTGAGGTAACCATGAAGACTAGCTTGTTGGATAGTCGATCATTCTGCTTGAGCTCACTACCTTGCTACAACAACCCTCCATGATGACCTCAGGCTAGGAATCCCAACTCAAGATGATAGACACCTCGCATGGTACAGTAGCCTCATGCGGCAGACATATATGCCAGTCTCCAGCTGCCCAGAGGGGCCTGTCCCATAGTCTATATCCTACAATAGCTAGATTGTAGTCTTTTACTGTCTTTTTCATTTATATCTTGATGTAACACAACTATAGCTTGTAATTAATGCATGTAACTCCCTCTTCCTCTATAAATAGGATGACATTATTAGAAGAGAAAGGAGAGACTGGTGTTGTATAAGCCAACACTTTGTAAAAATGATTCAAAATATCAATAAAATCTCTGCCACCAGGGTAGGCTCACGGGCCGTCTCACCCTCAGCTGCGAGGTAGGCTATGGGGCCGTCTCACCCTCAGATGTGAGGTAGGCTCTAGGTCGTCTCACCCTTAGTTGTGAGGAAGGCTCTGGAGTTGTCTTGCCCCCGGATAGGCTTTGTGTTTGCACTATCATGAGGTAGGCTCTGGGCTGTCTCACCCTCGGACACGAGGTAGGCTCTAGGCCATCTCACCCTCAGACAGGTTTTGTTTTTATTAAGATGACAGCTTGTCACATAGCAAGGTTGCACATGAGTACCATAGTGAGCTCGTTGTTTCGTGGTTGGAAGATTTGCACTCTTCATCATAGTTCATGGAATGTGGGTTGCTTTGGATGTATCAACGGGGTAGGCCTTGCGCCGTCTCACCCCCAGATGAATCCTTTGCAATGATGAAGGGGAAAATTCTTTATCTAGACAATGCCTTTTTGGCCAATCGATAACTTGTACTGATTCAGCATATAATAGTTGATACAACTTATCGCCATTGATAACAAACAAATGTTACAAGATTACATGGTAACACCACCAAGGGAGCGCGCTCAACAGGCTCAGTGAGTTGTCACCCAAGAGCCTGAGCCCTCCATCAGAACCATATTCTAATCTTGTAACATTTGTTTGTTATCAATGGCGATAAATTGTATCAACTATTGTATGTCAAATCAGTACAAGTTATCGATTGGCCAAAAAGGCATTGTCTAGACAAAGAATTTTCCCCTTTGTCATTGTAAAGGACTCATCCTGGGGTGAGATAGCACAAGACCTACCCCATTGATACATCCAAAGCAACCCACATTCCAGGAACTATGATGAAGAGCGCAAATCTTTCGACCACGGAACAACGAGCTCGCTATGGTACTCATGTGTGACCTTGCTATGTGACAAGCCGTCATCTTAACAAAAACAAAACCTGTCCGAGGGTGAGATGGTCTAGAGCCTACCTCACGTCCAAGGGTGAGACAGCCCCAAAGCCTACCTCGTGTCTGAGGGTGAGACGGCCCAGAGCCTACATCGTGATAGTGTAAACACAAAGCCTGTCCGAGGGCAAGACAACTCCAGAGCCTACCTCGCAGTCGAGGGTAAGACAGCCTAGAGTATGCCTCACATCCAAGGGTGAGACAACCCTAGAGCCTACCTTGTGTCTGAGAGTGAGACGACCCAGAGCCTACCTCACAACCGAGAGTGAGACGGCCTGTGAGCCTACCCCAATGGCATTTTCAAACTAAATGATAGACAGCTAGCTCGCCATAGAGCAGGAATGCCATAATGAACTTGTCGTAGCTCTCATGTGACACATTCACGGCTAGCATACAGCCAAAAAATCACGGTTCACACCAGACTTCTCATCAGTCGTAGCTCACATGCGACCTGACTCTCACTCGCTGAGAACAACTAGATAAAAGGCAGAAAACTAAAGTGCAGCCAATTGACCAAAGAAAACATTTCATTAATCATTAGAAATGTACATATAGTGGTGCACTAAGCATCCATTACAAACTTAGAAAGTTACGACAAAAAGCCTTAGAAAGGCAAAATTACATCAAAAGAAGAAGTGCAGAAACAAAGGCAAAAAACTCAAAGACTTGGCACTACCATTCTTGCAAGAAGAGTAGAAGGCTAGTCAGTGAGCTCACGCCTACAGGAAGGATAGCAACCTCCAACTACTCCTACTTATATCCTTTGGCGCGCCCTCCTGAGCCAGACCCAGAGCAAATCAAAAATTCATAAAAAGTCAGCTGGCCAGGCAGCAGCACCATAAGCAATGCCAAGGAAAATAGCCCAAGATTAGCACAAGATCCCCTAGAAGCCTGCCAGACAGATCCTGCGATGGAGCCACGTGCAACAGGCTATCCATGTCTCCCAACATTCTGCAACAGACCATCCATGTCTCAATGAGCTTCATCAAAAGCCAAGACACCAGAACATAAGAGGCTCATCAGTCTCCTCCATTGAACGTCTCTGAAACAAAAGAGGGAAGTCCTTAGACTATAAAAAGACCCACTCGGCCCCTTGAAGAATCCAGAAGAAATCCAATTGATCTTCATCTGATGGCCCAAAACTAGTAGTAATGCCACACCAATGGCCAAAAATGGCAAACAGAAGAAAACATGGTCTAAAGCAAAGCGAAAAGACATCTGAAATGATACTTCGATCACGGAAGGGCATTGATTGCAGATATGAATCAAGCCTCGAAAGACTTATAACTCCCAGTCTACAAAGCAAACCGAGAGTTGGGGGGCTTATGTTATAGGTGAAAAACAGCCTCAGAAGAATGTGACAGATCCAAACCCGCCAGAGGCCAAGTCGTCTAGCTCGCTGAGAGCACCCTGTGAACTTTACCTCACTCGCTATGAGACAACGAGATAGTGAGGTGACCATGAAAATCAGCTCGTTGGGTAGTCGATCATTTTGCCCGAGCTCACTACCTCACTATAGCAGCATCAGGCTTGCTACAGCGACCCTCTATGACAACCCCGGGCTAGGAATCCTAGCTCCAGAAGATAGATGCCTCACATAGTATAGTAGCCCCACATTGCAGACATATATATCAGTCTCCAGTCTCCCAGAGGGGTCCACCCCGTAGTCTATATCTTGCAACAGCCAAATTGTAGTCTTTTACTGTCTTTTTCATTTATATATTAATATAACATAATTATAGCTTGTAATTAATGCATGTAACTCCCCCTTCCTCTATAAATAGGATGACATTGTTAGAAGAGAAAGGAGAGACTAGCTAGTATAAGCCAACACTTCATAAAAATGATTCTGAATATCAATAAAATCTTTACCATGGACGTAGGGTCTGGTACTGTTCGGATTTAGCCGAACCACATTAAAAACATCGTGCCACACTTCTTCCTCCCTCTTTTTCACCCTTTCACATTTCAAAAGCAGCTTAGGATCCCAGAACTCATCTTCCCGTTGGCCAAATTTTGGGACCATCTGTACGAACCAAATTCCAACATCAATAGAACCTTAAACTATAGCCTGGTTATTCGAGTGTGAAATAGATACAAAAAGCAAAAAGAGAAGAAGAAGAACAAGGAGTAAACAACGGAGGTTTTTTAATGTGGTTTGGCTAAAATCCTTTATTTGGATTCCTACATCCACGATGACATGTTATTTCTGAGGAAAGTATTTTACATAGCTTACTCTCCAATTTAACAGGGCTTCCACTAGTATTTTTCACTCTCTCTTTACAATGGTTCAAGCCCCCCATTTATAAAGGCATGGAAGGGTACAACTATAATTTAATAAATTATAAATATGTTACATCAAGTAATAAATATATTGACTATTTGGCCTCCTACAAGTTGGCTTTTGCAGGATGTAGACTTGTCCTTTGCAGATTACTTTCTACGGGTGGGCCCCACAAGTTGATATTGGCTACTAAAGAGTTGGAGCTTTCCTCTAAAATTGAGAGCTAAAGTTGGAAGCTAGCTGCTGCAAGCTACGAGCTGGGAGCTAGCTACTGTGATGAATTGAGAGCTAGCTACTATGAGCTGGGAGCTAGCTACTATGATAAGCTGAATGATCTAGGCCTTCCAATTAGACTTGTTTGTTGGGCTTTTGCCAGTTTACTTCTCATAATACTAGAAAATGCATATAACAATTTGAAACTTCCAAAAAATATTACAAATTAACGAATCTGACTTCGCTTTTATTGATAATATGGCTAGAGATGTTCGACGTTCCAAGCTCGGGGGAATTCAACTCCTTTCATGTTTACGAAATGATATCCCCTAGTCCTTAATTTTTCTTTTACAACATATGGGCCTTCCTAATTGGGGCCTAATGTCCCTTCATTGGGATTACAACCCCTTGGCAAAATAAGTTGCAGGACGAGGTTACCCACTTTGAAGCTTCGAGCTCAGACTTTTTGATCAAAATGCCTTGTGACCCACTGTTGGTAGGTCGCAACCTTGAGATCAAGACTTGTAGCGAGCAGCTGGTTATTCTCCTCTGGGTTGAAGGTATCTCTCTAGTGTGAGGTTACTTCAAACTTTGCCAGTATCATCGCTTCAGTCTCATAGACCATCGAGAAAGGGGTTTCTCTCGTGGTGCTGCAAGTTATGGTGTGATAAGCCCATAGCACCTTCAACAATTCATCTACCCATGCCCCTTTCTTGGCTTCCAATTTCTTTTCTAGGTTTTGTTTAATGATCTTATTCACTACCTCAACCTGTCCGTTGGTTTGAGGGTGGTCTACCGATGAGAAACTTTTCAAAATCTAGAGGTCGTTGCAAAACTCATTAAACTGTTCGTTGGTGAACCGAGTCCCGTTATCGGACACTATTTGTTGAGGGATGCCGAATCGACAAATAATATTATTCCAAACAGACTTCTTAATTTGAGAGTAAGAAATTTAGGCCAGCTCTGCTGCTTCTACCTATTTAGTGAAATAGTCTACAGCCACTACGATGTATCTACAATTTCCATGACCTATTGGAAGAGGTCCTATTAGGTTGATCCCCTATATCGTGAAGGGCCACGAATTGATCATTTGTCAGAGGTAGGCCGGAGGGGCTTGGGGAACTTTGGCAAATCTTTGACATTTGTTACATCTCCTGACGAGGTCAATCACATCCTGTTTTATGGTCAGCCAGAAGAAACCTTGTTGGAGGACCTTTTGAGCTAGTGACATGCCCCCAACGTGGTTCCCGCAGTGCCCAGCATGAATTTCTTTTAGGATGAGATCGCAGTTAGGACCATCAATTCATCTTAGAAGCTGAGCTAAGAAACCCCTTCTGTAAAGTACATTATCAATAATGCAATACCTAGTAGCTCAGAACCACATATAGTGTGCTTCTAATTTGTCTTCCAGGGCATTCGCCATCCTATAGGTACTTTAAAATGGTGTTCATTCATGAGTTATGTGCCACAGTGGTCATCATTATGACATCTTTCTATTCAATGCTGGGAGATGGAAGAATCTCTACAGGTATTGTGCTCAAAAATTCTATGTCCCTTACTGCGACCAAGTAAGCTAACGTGTCTGCATGTGCGTTTAAAGCTCGGAGGACTTGGTTTATTTTGTACCTTTGAAATGTATGGAGTAACTCTTGAGCCTTTTATAGATAGATAGCCATTTTTGGTCCCTTTGCCTGATATTCCCCCTTTATGTGACAGACGACTAATTGGAGTCACTAAAGGCTTTTAAATTTTCAACTCGTACCTCCTTTGTGAGATGAAGCCCTACAAGCAGTGCCTCATATTCTGCTTCATTATTGGTTACTCGAAATTCGAGCCCTAGGGCATAGAGAATTTTATGTCCTTCCAAGCTAATTAACAGGATTCCTGCCCCTACCTTCTACTCACATGAGGACCTATCTATATAAAGTTCCCACCATGGTCCTTCAGAGGTCTCTACTTCTTCCCCTACGTGTCTGATGAATTTTGCTATGATGTCAGCTAGGGCTTGTCTTTTAATTGCCAACCTCGATTTGTAGTGGATGTCAAATTGGCCAAGCTCGATTGCCTACTTAAGTAAGTGACCTAAAGCATCCGCCTTCTAGAGGGTCTTTCTCAATGAATACCAGGTTGGCACTTCAATGGTATGGACCTGGAAGTAAGGTCACAGTTTCCTAGATACGATGACGAGATAGGAGACAAGCTTTTCCATGGGAGTGTAGTTCTCTTCAACATTTAGCAACCTTTTGCTCACATAGTAGACTGGGAGTTGTACTTTGTTCTCCTTCTAGATGAGGGCCGCACTAATGGCATGCTGAGATACTCCTAAGTAAAGGATTAGCTTCTTGCCTTCTTGTGGCTTAGATAATAGTGGAGCTTGGCCCATGTATTCCTTCAAATGTATAAAGGCAGCTTCGCATTCCTTAGTTTATTTGAAGCATTTTGCTCTTCTCAAGACATCAAAGAATGGTAGACATTTGTCTGTTGCCTTTGAGATAAATTTGCTAAGGGTTACGACCCAGCCAGTTAAGCTCTATACGTCTTTAATCCCATTTGGCGATCTCATATTGATGAGTGCTTTGATTTTCACATGGTTTGCTTCTATTCTTCTATCGTTGACCATGAACCAAAGAAATTTCCCGAAAGTGACTCCAAACACACATTTGAGTGGGTTCAACTTCATTCGGTATACTCTTAGGATTCGAAACATTTCATCTAGATCCTTCACATGATTTAGGACCTGTCTGGACTTCACAAGCATGCCATCCACATAGACCTCCATGGTCTTCCCAATTTGATCTTTGAACATCGTGTTCACCAATTGTAGATAGGTTGCTCCTACATTTTTTAGCCTAAAAGGCATCACCTTATAACAGTACAACCCTTGATTCATGATGAACGAGGTATGCTCCTCGTCTTGTGGCTCCATGGGTATTTGATTTGTTAGTCTTGATGGGTGCCCTAGACCAATTTGATTGAGTTCTAGCGCATCCTGGACTATACATTCTGTGTATTTGGATATAAAGGTTGTACATT
>JANHAO010029281.1:0-10404 GCA_026873985.1 Saraca asoca
TTTTGGAGTTGTTCTTGTTGAGCTAATATCATCTATGCCCCCAGTTAATATGACAAGGCATAAGGATGAGATTAACTTAGGAAATCTAGCTATGAAGATGATTCAAAATGATGCAATTAGTGAGCTGGTTGATCCTTCCCTTGGTTTCCATTCAAACAATGATGTCAAAAGGACAATAATTTCAATGGCAGAATTGACATTTCGATGTTTGCTATGGGAAAACAAATTGAGGCCTTCCATGGATAAAGCTTTGGAGGTTTTGACGTGAACCGAAAGTGGGAATGGTGTGCATGGGGATTTGACAAATGCATATGTTCATAAAGCAAGGATTAATTCATGCAACATTAAGGTAATGCCACCACCAAACTCACTTCATTGTGATGAGTTTAGACTATTAAAGGGTGTCAAGTCAATGCCATCACCAACCACTATGACTTATAATTGGAAAAGTGAGTGTACTACACCTAATATTAGTCGTTAATCACTTGGGCTAATGTCATAATGATTTATGCTTAGTATGCACTTTTGTTAGCATATAAACATGTGTACAAAAAAAAAAAAATATAAACTTGTGTACAAAATAAATGACAAGATTTTCAGTACTTACGATCAATGAGTGAGTTGGAAATATAATTTTTTTATTCCTTTTTTTGGCTAATAAGAAGCTTCATTCAAATGAAGAAAACAAGGGTCATAAATACCAACGCAAGAGTTAAAATGCGGATGTGATCATGATGGCATGCAATTGCAAGAAAAAATGAGACAAGATGGTTACATTGTGATTGTATTAGGTAGATAAATCAAATTAGGGGGTGTCAAATGGATAGATATCCATGAATTCATATGATCCATTTAATTTTGGGTTTATTCAAATCCATCGAGAATGTTTAACAATTTGTTTATCGCAAGAAAATAAAAAAGACTAATTATACTATTAAATAATAAAAATAAATTAATTTTAAGATAAGAGTTACAATATAATTTTTAAAATTTTAGAATTGGTTTTTAATTATCACACTCAAATTTTAAGCACATGATTAGCGGCGTAGGAAGTCGTGGTAAACTAACTACCCAAAACCCAGAAGCATATGATTGGCATGGTTAGAGAAGATAGGGACAATGACACTTTTGTCTTGTAATTACCAGTAGTTTGGAAATATTGCTTAAGGAATTAACGGGAGATAATAAATATAAAATAATATCCAGAATTATTTATGAAAATGAAACCATGCCATTATTAATGAAGTAATTCCTTATTGCAAGTCAAGGGAAGTCAATTATGAACTCTCATCACCAATTTATCTTCATTTGTCTGTCTAATTAACTTCAATGAAAGGACATTTTAGTCATAATCTTTAGAGTGCTACGAGGGATGTGAAGACATTATCACAATTTTTCACAACTCCATAAAGTTTATATTGAGCTATTCCTTTCAATCTTGTCCATAGTATTATGACACATTGAAGATTCTACGTAATCAAGAAACAATGAAACAAGACTAATTTCATAATGACAAGAATGCTTTCGATCACGTGTTGCCTAAACTTTGGATGCCTTGGAAATTGACATCATGGAATTCACTACATATAATCACCTAGGTATAAATCTATTAGGAAACATACTAGAATATATCACAGCAAAAAATATTAAATTACCTAAATCAATTTTTTTCACTCCATGTAATTAAATAAATTTAATGCAAAATTAACTATAGAAAAATAAATCAAGAGATCAATAATTTTTACTATAGAAATATTGATGGTAAAATCTAGTTTTGTGGACCTAGATCTTAGTCAACACCCAAAATAAGAGTTGCAAGTGTGTGAACAGATAGGAAAAAGAATGAAGAAGGAGAAAAAAAATAGGCACCAAGAGCGTTTTTATCGTGGTTCGACTAAAGCTAGTTTGGCCCCTACGTCCACATTGATTGTATTTTTCTTTAGACGGTGGTTCTCACTGTTCAAACGGGCAGAGTTATAGTTCACAAGATTTCCCTCAAGCCTCTCTCTCAGTATTTTGATAGAGCTTCCGCCTGTGTTCCCGGAAGTCCCCTTTTACAATGGACTGACCCCCTATTTATAAAAGTAGGGGAGGTTACAATGGTAATTTTTCAATTTGTATATTAGTTACATCGTGTAGTTATTTTGTACAGATAACTTAGACTTTACTTTATGAGGTCTATAGGTGGGTGTCTCCCTTTGGAGGCTGGTTTGCTAGCTAGGAAGATGTGCCCTTGACTACTGATTAGACTTGGCTACACCTTAGGGCTGGAGATCACTCACTTGATTAGGATGTGAGTCATGTGATTTGTGGCACTGTGGGCTGATCCTAAGCTCAAGCTTGTAGGATGAGTGCTTTGGATGCAGCTCACTCCTCTTGGTGACCCGAGGTCAATTCCACCTGGCGAGCGCGGACTCCTATCTTTGAGCTTGTCTCACACCCTGTGCTTGTGATTAGTGATCCGATGCTCCCTCTTTGCAAGCTTAACACTTCTAAGAGATCTAGAGCCTTTCTCGGTTGGACTCGTCTCATTGGGCCCACACCGGCCTATCTAGCTAATGTCGAAAATCACCCATAACATTAACCCCCCAACTCTCAGTTCGCTTTATGGGCTGGGAGTCATAGCTCGTTGATGAAAGCTAGGGAATGTGATATCGTCATTCGAATTCTCACTTTGTCTTTCTGTCTACGCCCATCATCATTACTTTCATTTAATGTGCACATTTTCCTAAAACCACCATTTCGACAAAAGCTGAACTTAGGAACTTTTTTGGACTGTTAGATTTTTAGGCGATTGACTAATTTTTAAATCAGACGGCTGAGTAATCGATTCTATAAAAAGTGGGGCAAAATGTTCATTCCTTTCACACTCTCACACTCTGGTATTTTTGCCCTTCAGACTTTCGAACAACAGTTACTGGCCTTGTCCCCCAACTCCATTGATTCTTGCTTTATCGTTGTGGTTGATCAGCTGTTCTTGATTGGAACCTTTCTTTTTTTTTTTTTATCATTTTGGGATTTGATTTGCTCCTTTATCACGGTAAACTTTCTTGATCTTTTGCTTTTGTGGGTTTTTGATATGGTGTTGCTTGGTTTGACAATGCTTGCCAATTTAGTGCTGAACTAGCTTGAATTTTCTTCCTCTTTAAGGATTTAGTGGCGGCTTCATTAGCTAAACCCTTTTAGGTTTTTGATAGTTTTAGTGTCTGTCCTAGTGGCTGGGGGCATACTATTGTTGCTGTATAGAAAATTTTGTTTAAATAGTTATCTCAGGAAGGGTATACCTTCAGCGGCTTAACTAGTTCCCTTTTTCTTTCATATTTTCCATAGATGGCAGCCCATAGAGACCGTGGCCACTAGATAGGAATTGTCGAGCCCGAATCCTTGGCTAATGGTGGCCAGCCAATGTGTCTCTTAGTTGGAGTAGCTTCTAGGGGCAACAAGGTCACTGAACGACCCCTCTTTCAATTTGAACCTATTGCGAGATAGCAAGTCGCTGGGGGTTCTTCAGATCACTCAATTTTCAAACATTATCCTTTGACCATCGAGCTGCACGAGCTCACGGGTATAGTGGAGAGCTTCCATATTCCCCAAGGTTACCACCTCATGGCACCTTTTTCTGATGACCACATGGCTTATCCACCTCAGGGGTTTATCGTGACCAGCCCCTATCATCTTGACACTGGGCTTAGATTTCCAATACATCCCTTTGTCATTAATCTATTGAATAAATTGAAGCTTTCCCCTTTCTCAGCTGACTCCAAATTCCTATACCCAACTTGTCTCCCTAGCACTCATGTATCTGAGGAGTAACCTTCCTCCCCTATCCATAAAGGTTTTATGCCATCTCTTTAGCATGAGAAGTACAAGCTCCTTGGATAGGATCTATTATCTTTCAACTCAAAATTGTGAGTTTAAGGAGGCTTTGCCTTAAGGAGAGGCTAAGGGTAAATCGAATGTCAAGCAGTACAAGACCTACTGGTTCTACATCTCATGCCATCCTTACGTTCTCTTCATAATTTTGACTTCGTTTTGACTCTGGGTAAGCAAGTCGCGATCATGCGAGCTTTTGTGATTTCGTATCTTGTTTCTGACATTGTGTTTTATTTTTGTAGCTGGGGTTGGCAAAGTAATGTTAACACTTGGAACAGAGGAGGCTGAGGTGTTATGCTGGTTTGCTACTATCGATGATCTATAAAATGATTTAAGTTCGGTGACGACCTCCTACAAGCTTGCGGGTTAGCTCCAACGCTGAATGTCGAACTTATTAGAGAGATCGGGGCTTACCAGGTGAAAGAAATTGTTCCAGCTTGCTTCAAAGACAACGAGGAGATAGTGAAGTTGCTTTTTCAAAGTCCAGCCTCTAATGAGTCTAAAGAGCATGAGGTCGCTACGACCCATCCAGGTCCCACTATTATGGTAGCTCCCTCTGATCCAAACTAGTCTCTTCTTGAGGTGACTGTGGTGCCCCTTCTAGAGCTGACTCCTCCCCCTTATCATGAAGTGATCGAGGCAGCCATGGCTGCGATCTCATCTAGCCCCCTACTAAGAAATGAAGAATAGGTAAGGGGAAGAAGGTTGCTAAAACTAAATCTTCTTACAGAGGTGTGGTGTCTATGAGCCAAGACCCTCTTACTGAGAGTGCCGTAGTCAAAGAAATCAGCTCGCAGGTCATGGAGCCTCCGAATAACTAGATAAGGGACATTCTGTCTACCCCAAGTGTCGAGCCTGCCTCTCATCAGAGACCGATTTCTGAGAATTAGCCTTTTTGTAAACTGAATTTGTAATTTTGTATTTCTTCTTTTTAAGCCTTGTATTTTGACATTGTGCTTGATTTCAGATTTTGCATAGATGCACCTCATAGTAAGAGGTACCAAATAGTTCTATTCCCCTTTACTTTTATTGTGTTCACCGTGTGAAATGTTCTTCGTAATTTACACAAGTTGTTACGAATGATTTCCTACAAAGATCATAGCTCAACATGTATTAGGTAAGACAAATGTTAGGTAAGTGAATTGACCTTAATAAATAATAGAAAAGTATAAATAGATTCAAGCCAATGATTTGTGACTCAAAATGATACACACCATCTAGATCAGCCAATCAGTCGTATTGACCCATCTTGGGTAATAAACTTTAATAACAAACCGTTAGCAAGAATTAGAGCCAAGTATTTAAGTACATGAACCAACGTGAGATAGAAAACCTGAATAGGCTATACAAGAGTTGCAAACATTAAGTCACATGAGAGTTGCGAACAATAGGCTGTATGTAAGTTGTGGGTAATAGGTCGCATGAAAGTTATGAGTAATAGGCCGCATGTGAGCTACGGACAATAGACCACATGGAAGCTATAGGCAATAGGCTACATGTGAGTTATAGGCAATAGGCTATATGTGGGCTGTAGGCAATAGGCTGCATGGGAGCTGCGGGCTATACGATCTTACTGCCTGGATTAGCTGGCGATCCTGTGCCAGAATTAACATGATCTTGAGCTTGAATAGCTAGCAATCCTATGCCAGACTTTGGGCAAATGCTGGCGATCTTGTGCCAGACTTAGAATGATGCTGGCGATCCTATGCCAGACTTGAAATGATCTCGTGCCCGAATGGCTGGTGATCTTGTGCCAGACTCTGGGTGATTGCTGGCGATCTTGTGCCAGACTTAGAATGATACTAGCAATCTTGTGCCAGACTTGAAATGATGCTGGTGATCCTGTGCCAAACTTGAAATGATGCTGGTTATCCTATGCCAGACTTGAAATGATGCTGGTGATCCTATGCCAGACTTAGAATGATGTTGGCGATCCTGTGCTAGACTTGAAATGATGTTGGCGATCCTGTGCTAGACTTGAAATGATCTTAAGCTTGAATTGCTGGTGATCCTATGCTAGACTCTGGGTGAATGCTGGTAATCCTATGCCAGACTTGAAATGATGCTGGTGATCCTGTGCCAGACTTAGAATGATGCTGGTGATCCTGTGCCAGATTTAGAATGTGCTAGCGATCCTGTGCCAGACTTAGAATGATGTTGGCAATCCTATGCCAGACTTGAAATGATGCTGGCGATCCTGTGCCAGACTTAAAATGATGCTGGTGATCCTATGCCAGACTTGAAATGATACTGGTGATCTTGTGCCAGACTTGAAATGATGTTAGCGATCCTATGCTAGACTTAGAATTCGTAGGTCTTAGCCCCATCTGTATGCAAGCGTGAAATCTCACTCCTCAAGTTCTAGAAAAATAACATTGTAGAATTAACAATTTTGAGTCCATGTTTGGGTCCCCGTTATTGTTATGACTGTCGGGATCATTGTCTAAAAGATTGCACCACATAGCCTTGTAGATGGCCTCTCCACATGAGGTCCTCGATGGTGTCTCTAAGCACCTAACACTTTGAAGTTTCTTGCCTAATCTCTTTATGGTAGGCACGAAATTGGTCTCCATTGTATCTACGTTTGTTACGAGTCTTTAATGGTAAGGGTCTCCCAAAATCCTTCTTATCCTTTTCAATTGCAAAAATATATTCTTGGGTGTCCAATAGAACACTATAGCTGTCATATCGGCCTTGGTACTGAGGGAGCTCACTTGTAGCCTTCTTTATTAGTCGGCTATCATAGTTGTCTTGGTCATCCTTTCCTCCGCTTCTAGAATGGCTCGCATTATCCTTATTTCCTGGCCTTCCCAGGCCAAAGGCTTTTTCCCACTTAATCTCCTTGGCAGCTCGCTCATAGAACTCTCCCAAGCTATTGATTGGAGATTTGTAAATGCTTTCATATAGCTTCCCATCCTTGCGGAGACCCATAGAGATCACTATCAAGATACTCTCATTGGATGGTTTCTCCATGTTGTTAATCTTGTGCCTGAACTAAGCGATGTAGTCTTTCAACGGTTCACCATCTTGTTGGAAGACTATTGCGAGGTGGTAAAGTGACGCGAGCTGCCTTTTTAATGCTTTGTACTAGTTAATGAATCTTTCTTGGAATTCTATCCAATTGCCAATGCTACGGATCAGGAGATTCTTGAACCAAGTTCGGGGTATATCCCTGAGTGTGGCTGAGAAGACTCAACATTTAACCAGTGGGTTAATCATTTGGAGATCCATATACATATTAAATACGTCCAGATAGTTGTAGGGGTCACTGTCCCCATTGTATTATGAGATCATAAGGACCTTTAGTTTGTGAGAGAGAGGTTGCTTTTCTATCTCACTGCTGAATGGAGTCCTCTCCTCATAGCAGTCTCAGTTGTCTTAAGTTTGAGGGTGTTCTTCCAGTTACTTTACCCTTTAAAGAAGTTCTTTAACCATCGGGTCATGTACTCTGAGCCGACGGTCAGAAAATCGTTGGCCTTTATTTTTTCTCCTGATCATAGGAATAATATCTGGGGATGTGTCCTTGATTAGACCTATCCAAGCCTCTTGAGTGACGTGAGCTCTTAGATCGCTGACCACTATGGTTCTTATGGAGCCGTCGAACTTTTGACCTTTCTCATGAGTGAGAGGGATAAGCCGTACTAACACGTTGGCCCCCTCCCAGTACTACGACCTGAGCCTATTTTTGCCCTCCTTGGGCTTAAGCCTGAGCTAGCACTCTAACCGTTTTGACAATATCTTGTACTGTGCTTTCAAGCGCTTCTTAACACTGATGCCAGATCTGAACTCTATCCATCTCAAGAGCAACAGGCTAATGAGAGGTTGGTGGTGTTACATTATTAACAGTGCTTGCCGTAGGGATGGCAGACACACCTGTAGCCGGGGAGGTTGAGCCCTTCGGTGATAATTCTCATTGTTCTACACAATCCTCAAGTTAGCCAGGGATAAGATTAACTCTCCTGGTTACTCTTCCTCTTACCATTACGGTTGCCCAGCGGATCATAGAAATGGAGGGAAAATAGGTCAAAGGTTTGAGCCCTCCTTTTAGCTCCAAAATATTGACAGTAAAATCTAGTTTTGTGGACCTAAATCTTAGTCAACACCTGATATATGAGTTGCAAGTATGTGAACAGATAGGAAAAAGAATGAAGAAAGAGAAAAAATAGGCACTAGGAACGTTTTTATCGTGGTTTGACTAAAGCCAGTTTGGCCTCTACGTCCATGTTGATTGTATTTGCCTTTAGGCAATGGTTTTCACTATTCAAATGGGCAGAGTTATAGTTCACAAGATTTCCCTCAAGCCTCTCTCTTGGTATTTTGACATAGCTTCTGCCTATGTTCTCGAAAGTCCCCTTTTACAATGGACTGACCACCTATTTATAGAAGTGGGGGAGGTTACAATAGTAATTTCTCAATTTGTATATTAGTTACATCATGTAACTATTCCATATAGACAACTTAGACTTTACTTTATGAAGTTTACAGATGGGTGTCTCCCTTTGGAGGCTGGTTTATCGACTAGGAAGATGTGCTCTGGACTGCTGATTAGATCTGATTGTACTTTTGGGTTGGAGATCACTCACTTAATTGGGACGTGATTCATGTGATTTATGGCACTGTGGGTTGATCCTAAGCTCAAGCTCGCAAGGTGAGTGCTCTAGATGCAACTCGCTCCTTCTAGCGACATGAGGTTAGTTCTGCCTAGCGAGCATGGACTCCTGTCTCTAAGCTTGTCTCACGCCCCGTGCTTGCGATCAGTGAGCCGATGCCCCCACTTTGCAAGCTTAACACTTTTGAGTGATCTAAAGCCTTTATCAATTGGACTCGTCTCATTATGCCCACATCGACCCATCTAGCCAATGTCAGAAACCACCCATAATAGGAAAGTCCCTTAATATGAGAGTAAAGACCACAAGACTTAGTCTGGTAATTAGTCTAGTAAAAAATTCTTCTACTAATAAATAATTAATTAGTATAATAACATTTTCTTAGAAATTCTAGGGAACAACCCAAATAAAAATCTTCATCAAAATAGGTAGAATCTTTATATAATAATCCTAACCAATTACCATGTAAATTCTATCAATAGAGAAAAAGAAAAATTCAAGATAACTTATGCACTATATTTCCAAAAATATCAAGAACAACATACTCAAATTTCATGAAAATTGGAGTAAGTTTCATAATGAATCTTCTAATAGGATGAATGAAAACTAATGCAAACTTACTTTATGGTGCCTTTTGGCTCATAGCTTTTCAATTCTTCTTTTTTCTCATAATCTTATGCATGCAAACCAAGCCTATATATGTACATATGTAAAGCTTTGTTGCAAAAGAATTAAGAATCCTTATTTTATTAAAACCATTTTTCTTTTTTTTATTATTCATCCTTTGTGTAAACATAAAGGATATGTGGGGCCACTTAAAGGAACCCACCAACAGAATCCATCTCATGTACTCCTATACAAAGGCATTTTATGGTGACCTAGGGCAACAACTTCATTCTACAATCAATATAATCCAATCTTTACACATTAGTTTTCCCCAAGGATTTAAATTACAATATAATACGATCAATATAATCAATAGAATGCAATGTTGAGGATGTAGTGGCCACGATAACTGCATCATACCGTAATTGTGGTTTTGTATTTAAAATCATGGACACCATGTTAAGTTGCTGATGTAACACTGCAACATTGCACACTATTGAGGTTGCAACTGTTGTAATAACTGCAATACACCAATTTGCAATATTTTTGCATAAAATAAAGTTGAAAAGCATGAAATTTTACTTGTAAATAGATTTTATTTAATATGATATGAAATTTTGTTGACTCAAAAGAATTACTATCAAGTTATAAAAATTAATAGTTATTATAAGTATTTTTTTTATATTTTGTACAAATAAAACAAATTTCACTATCGCAATATTTGCAATTTGTATTTTTACTTCCATAACACCCGCAACTACAACTGCGAATACAAACCACAATTTATAATGTTGGTTTTCTCTCCTAACATTTCCCCCACGTACTAAATCTTCTAGTTCGTTCCATGTCATAGGGCCCCAATAAAATAGTTGTTGAACTATAGCTTGGATAATGCCATGCCCAAACTTAGAGAGCAACTGGAGTAAGAAGTCATTCAGTGGAGACTTCCCATAAGTCTTACACATACTCTCTTAATGTACACTTCTTTCTAAATTATAAAGAGGACACTAGCTAAAAAATAAATTTTTCTCATAAATGCTTGTAATTTTTTTTTTCAGAAAATATTTTAACAAAAACCTGGTAAAGTTTCATCTATTTTTTGAATGTTAGCTAGGGTTAAAAGCCCTCAATTAAACCTATTTTTACAATAGCTAAGACATATTCATCACACTACCTTATATACATACACATACAGACTCAATAGATGAGGCAACTATCAACACATATATCCAAATTGTCAGGTCCCACAAAGGCAGTAGATAAAAACGTGATGAACAGTTTATATAGCAGAAATAACTTTGGATCTTGCCCCTATCTC
>JANHAO010029282.1:0-10406 GCA_026873985.1 Saraca asoca
ATCAAATTTAAGGGAGGCTGTTGAAAATAATCTAAATTAGATTTTGAAAATAAAAAAGGATAAATAAGGTTGATGTGTTGGGATAAGACTATAAGTTTTTTTTGTGAAGATAATGTTGATTTATTAGGATAAAGTGAAGAGTTTTTTCCTTATCTTATTAGGATAGTTTACCTATAAATATAGTTTGTTTCAACTCTTGTAATGTATTTAAAGAAAGAGGAAAAGAAATAAGTTAACAAGTTTGAGAGTTTAGATAGAGAATTCCTTTGTGCATTGAGTTAAAGTCATGATCAATCAATTTCTCTTTTCTCATATTCTTCTCCAAAATCCTTCTTTTTATTTTTTTGGTACCAGCAATGTTCAGTAGAACAACGTGAAATCTTATTACTGATAGCAAAAATCATCAACCGTCCATGTTGTCTGATGAAAATCAAACAGTTGGAGTGAATTAAAGGTGACTTGCATAACGAATAATAGAATTATATTGTCATTTGAAGTTCAGATTTTATTCATAAATTACCAATAGTCATAATTAAGCTTTGCCCACAAAGCTTCCTTAACATTCTCAAATTCTAAAAATATCAGAATATTTGAACAATTTTTTCCGTCTCCATGACATTGTTCATCTTGCGTGTGCACACGGAGGAAAGATACAATGACTAACCTTTTTACTACTTTGGGTTCGGCCTTATCATCCAAATAGGTTGGTCCTGCGAAACTGACATTTGTTGATTCCTAAACTAAACTCATCAAATTTGGTCGTTTAGGACAGTTTTGAATTATTTCTTGTTGATTTGTAGGGAAATTACTAGAAATACTATAAGTTTGTTTGGCACTTTCTCAACCCACAACCGAAATGCTGGGACCAACAAAAATATCCAAATATTGAAGTCTTCTCCTCCTCCTTCTCCTTGTTGATATGCTAATATAAAAAAATTTGAGAAGTTCTCTTTACAATTTGGATTAAAAAGGTAAAAAAAAATTAAAAAATTGGCAAAGATATGTCATCAACGATCATTTGAAACTACCATTGACGACTATTTTAAAATGGGAAAGAAGATGATTATGAAAAATAAAAATTCAGAAATTATATTCATAATTTGAATTGTAACGATAAAGAAAAAGAAATAAAGGTAAAATTAAAAACTCTTCTCACTCCCTTGTTATTGATAAGTGGAAGACAAACATTGTACACTAACATTTGGTTAAGAGTAAGATTCACAACTATTATAATATTAGAAAAATTTTAATCACGTCTCCATTTACAAATGGACACTCAACTTCTTCTGTATTGAATTCTTACCTATTTAATTCCATCATAATTTTAAATTTTTATCAATTCCCATAATTTTATTTATAGTTACTATTTCTTTATTAAGGAGCTCTTATAATATTTATTTGATATCATGTTTGACTTCCAACAATTCTGCACATAGATAGTGCGTCAAAGTGTTTCACTCTTTAACTTTCACTCAAAATTTGATAATATCCGCATTAATTTTTATTTGAATCAATTGTACTATCCAATGTTGAAAATAAATGTAATGTGATTTTTTAAAAAATCATCTATTTTTCAAATAAAAAAATCTTATATGATCAGATGGAATGTTAATAGGATTATAACATATATTGATTAAAATAAAATCTTTTTATTTTAAAACAAAATATTTGTATTTCCAAATTAAAGATCCTATTTTTCTATTTAAAACTCTTTTTCACGTTAAAACAAAATTCTTGTTATTTCTTTATCTTAAAAGCCACAAATAAAGATCTCCTATATCTCCGTTTTGTTCAAACACTACAAGCCTGAGGGAGAAACGACGTGATTGATGTGAAATTATTATGTCGAAGCATTTCGCTTTTTGCCTCTATTCTCTTGTACTCTGAGATCCTTGTTATGATTTCTTTATGCTTTAAGGGTACAATGAGTTTCTCATAATCTTGTGATATCTCCGTCAAAGTTCTTTTACTACAGAAGCAATATATTGGTGTTCCGTTAGTTATAATTATAGACGAGCTTTGAAAATTGGAGAGAACCGTTATGTCAAGAAGATGTAATTTTAAATTTAGAGAGTAAAATAACTTCGATTTTCTCTTTAATCCACTCATCATTTTCCATACTCCAATAAGTATTTCATTTGATCACATATGATTTTTTTCATTTTAAAAATATATGTTTTTTAAAAATATTTGATATTGTGTTTATTTTAAAAGTTAAATTGTATAATTGATTTAAATAAAAATTAATGAATATTATTTCAACTCCAAGAAAAGTTAGAGAGTAAAAAATATACTTTAATTGTGATAATGCTAAGATTCAATGGAAAGAATAATAAATCAAAGGAGTTGGAACAAAACATATTATGCCAAAATTCTTCTTTCCTCATGACCTTGGAAAGAATGCTGATGTGGATGTTCAACAAAATTCTCTTAGGTAATAATATGGCAAATTTATTCACAAAAAGCACTATTTAAGAAATTGATTTACAAAATTGGAATGTGGCTATTCAAAGATCTTAGTGATATTCTCAACAGTGTGAGTTTAATAAAGCTACGCTCTTTTTTCTTGACCATAGTTTTTACTCAATAGATTTAATTTCTTAAGATTTTAAGGGAGATTATTCTCTAAGAGGATTTATTCTTTTTTCTTCATTAGGATATTTTTTTTCTTGTTTGATTTTTTTCTTATTGAAAGTTTTTATAAGGCATATTCTCTATAAAAAAGGATGTTTAGGACGGAGTGTGATAAATATAATATAATCACTACTATAAAAATATAATTACACGTTAGTTATGTTATATTGTCATGTTGGTTTGAAGACTAACGTCAATTTGAGTGACGTTATAGGTTAGAATAAATCACGTCATATTTTTAACCGGTATATAAAACAAGAAAGGAGGCCAGTTATTAATCACAGTTTTTCATTTAAAACTTTTAAATGTCTTTATTTAATAAAAAACTAACATGAAATATTTTTTTAAAAAAAAGTTGCAACATCGGTTAAATTATGGAACTAATGTGAAAAGCAACTAAAGACATCGGTATTTTATAAAAAAAATAATATCTTTTCTCTAAAAAGGACTTGCTAACCACTATAAACGTCAAATTTTTTTTATTTCTTTTCTATCATTAAAAACATCAATTTTTTTAATTAAAAATCCACATTTTTGATCTAAAAAAAAATCCTACTGCTAGTTACATTTTTATAGAAACCTATTACTAGCTACATGTTTATAGAAAATGCTACTATTTATATTTTGTAGAAACAATGATCGAACCAAAATCTTCCATCACTTAGCACAATCTGAATTTTAACAACTTCAAATATTGTATTATATCATCAAAAAATTCAAGATATTATAAAACAAATTAAAATCAAAACATATCAAATCAACAAGTCTATACATTATTCTACCAAATTAAGTTGGAAAAATCTGGCCATTAATCTCTAATTGTTGTCAATTTCTTCTTCACTATAAGAGCTTTGATTTCTTTCAAAGTACTACAAGTTTATACAAAACTAACATGTTAAAGTAAATAGTTGCCTATAGATACAATAAGCACATAATCAAGTATAAGTATCTAAACTAAAAATTAAGTAGTTTCTTGCATATATAATAAACATATAATTGAGTATAAGCATGTAAACTAATAACTAAATAGTTGCCTACATATACAATCAAACACATCATCAAGCATAAGCATTTAAACTAAAAATTATATAGCTAGTTGCCTACATACAATAAACACATAATCAAGTATAAGCATTTAAACTAAAAATTATAAATTATATAGCTAGTAGCCTACATATATAATAAACACATAATATATCAGGTATAATCATCTAAACTAAAAATTATATAGTTACCAACATATACAATAAACATATAATCAATTACTTTCAATTTTTCATAATTTTTTTATCTGGGACGATTTCAACCTATATCCTTTCACCATAATCATCTCGTACATAGAATTCCTCCAAGTTGCCTTCATCATTAACCGCAAGTAGTCCAAAAGAGAAAGGAGGGTCTCCTTAGTATTAGTTATATCTTCTTCATCCCAATCACCAATAATTTGTCTCTTCCCTTGAAGAATTATAGATCACTTTTTATCAATCAAATATGTGATATAAAATACTCGTTTTGTTTGGTATGCCATTATGAATAGTCCCCCCTCATGACCTTCCCTATTAAGATCCACCAACATGAAGCCTAACTCATTGACTTGGATGCTATTGTTATTCTCAACTGATTTACATCAAAGACATGCACCTTTGATGTAGTCAAGCTCTTATATGTCTTTAATGACCTTGTAATATGACATATTCATATATACATGATTTTTATCTGTGGAACTAGAAACATGCATTGACTGAGCCACCAAAGTAATACCATTATTTTGCATAGTGCTCCTATCTATTGGTCTTGAAGATTGACGACCTTGCCCTTTCTTACAAATGTAAAATATAAATACTCTTTTGAAATAGATTGGATTCTTTTTAATTTGTAAAGCAAAAGTCTTTCAAGAAAGTTTTTTTTTGGAAGCTTATTGGATAATCAAGATTGTATTGGAGTTACTGATTTGATTTGATATTGAATATCAGAATCAATCAAACAATTAAACAGTTTATATAAGAGTGCAGTAGAATAGTTATAGCAATTAATTCAGAAATAGTTAATTACAGTTTAATTAGAATTGTAATGAACTAGTATTGCAGCAAAACTTCAGAAAGGATAAAGTGCAAAAAGAATAATTAAGAACACAAGGTTTCTTAAAGTGGTTCAACTTCAATTGAAACCGTAGTTGAAGTTTACGTCCATTGGATCAATCCTCAATCGGATGGCCACTTTTATTAATAACCACAAGAATTAACTGGGCTCCTGCACACCAATTTACAACACAAGACTTTCCAGCCCTCTTGCTAACCTATTACACCATAAGATTCAATTGGGCTCTTGCTAACCTATTACACAAGATTTAGCCAGGCTCTTGCTAACCTAGATACAATTTTTTTTTTATCTCATATAGACTATGATCAACCTAAGAACCTAGAGATATTCCAAGAATTCTTTACAATCTTCAACTAGCTGTAATTAACCTCACAATGAAAGAAGATGCAAAGGGAAGATCAACCTTTTCCTTTGTATCTCTGATTTCTATTGACCTAGAAATTTGAAATGTAATCAAGAAGTTGGGTAACAAATACAGTACCACTATTTGAGATGAATATCTTAAATATCTAATATGAATTCTTCACAAACTTGATTAAAGATCCTTTGAATTGATGAGATATATTGAGGTAGTGATAAATCTTGTTAGACTCTGATAGTTCTCTATTTTTTGCACTTGAAGAAATGTAAATTGGTTTGTAATGAATGTGTTTGAAATGAGGTTTAGAGTATTTATAGTTGTTATAATCGGCATTTGAAAAATAACTAACTTTCTGTCTACGAATCGATTCAAAGTGGTTACTAACTAATGAATCAAATCATCTATGAAGATCACAAAGAAGTTCTTGACTGACTTGATGCATGAATTGAATCATAATATTATGTGTACAGGTCTTGAATCAATTACCTAATTAATTTAGGAAAAATTCCTAACCTTTGGTAAGAAATATTTTTCGAAACTTTTGTTTGTGAATTGATTCAAATGCATTTTCACAAGTTCTTCAATATGATTTAATTTATGAAGCAATTCACATAATGAAAAATAGATTTTATAAAACTTATACTTGTGAAAGATAATTTGAAAATTATTTGATTTTAGTTCACTTCAAGTGATTTATTTCTACCTTAATTTATCAGTTATAAGAAACTTGCTTGAATCAAATTTGATTTGAATTTACTTACAAAAAGTCCTAGTAAAAATAAAATAATTGCTAAATCTAATTGTAGATCTTTTGAATCTCATGCATTTTTATCTTGCAAAAACAAATAACAAACACTAAAACATATTGGTCAGATACAAAATTATTTTTAACATCAAAACAAAATAAGGAAAGATAGCAAAGCAATCTCCAAGGTTAACAATATCAAATTCTAACAATCTCAAATGCTAATAATATCTCCCTTTTTGATGGTGACAAGCAATTTTAGATAAGAATCAAAGTTTATGAAAGACAACAGTTTTTAAATTTTAAAATCCTATTTTGATAACATCTTATTTTTTATTCTCCCCTTTTATAGAATTTTATTTTTTACTCTCCCATTTTTAAATTGACTTTTATACATATATCATACTCATCTTTATTCTATCTTCCATCTCATTCATATCTCCTATTATCTTTTTATATCTTCTATTATCTCTTCATATCTGTTATTTGCTCTATCTCCCCTTTTTTTTAATTGAAAATAACATTTTTCTTGTTTAAAATCCTATTTAAAATCCTTTATTCTTCCTTTTTGTCTATTCTCCTTATCTTAAATCCTTACTTTTCCCCCTTTTGGCAGATCAAAAAGTAATAATGCATTCATAACAATTAATGTACCAAAAAGAATAGAATAAAGTGAATAAACCAAATCGGAATTTAGTACAATTCAATGGAAAAACATAATATCTAGAATTCAATATTAATCAAAATACTTAGAATACTGAATCAAATATATAATATTAGAATCCAAAATATTAAGATACAGTATCAAGAATCAATGATATAAACCATTAGAATATAACATTTCAAATTGTCAAACTACATGATCAGTATCAAAATGTCAAGATACAGTCTAGAATAACAAAAAGTAATGAAATAGGGAATAATGAAATAGGGGATATGGGACTGAGGAATACAATAGACAAACACCAATACATAGCATATTAAGTTTGTGGAAGGTCTTGATCATCTATTCTCTATAACTCAGCCTCCTCATCTTGTTCTTGCATTCACTATGTTATCTCATGTGTTAGCCTAGGTTACCCTAGCTACATATTTTTTTTAGTTTTAATGTTGAAAAATAATTTTATCTAATAGTATACTTTAGTGTTTTTAATTTGTTTTGCAAGTTCAAAGGAGATGATTCAAGAAGATCCAAGAATATATCTAGGATTTATTTTTATTTTAATAGGATCTTTTGTAAATGAATTCGAATGAGATTTGATTCAAATTTTTTAAATAATGAGGTAGATTCAAACCACTTGAAGATTTTTTTCAAACAAAGTCTTTTAAAGATCTTTTCACAAGTACAATTTTATAAAACTACTTTCTATCTTATGAATCGATTCACACATCAATTCATTGAAGAACTTGTAAAAAATCATCTTGGAATCAATTCATCAATTGATTTGTGGAGATACGTTTCGAAAAATACTTTTTACAGAAGGTTAGAAATTTTGCCTGAATCGATTCAATAATCAATTCAAGATCTGATCATAATGACTAAGATTTGATTACCAAACTAATTCATTAGCTTAACCACTCTAAATCGATTTATGAATTGATTTACCAAATAAAAGTTAGTTATTCTATTATAGTCAGTTATAGTAGTTATAAAAGCCCAACTGCTTTTAGTTTTCAACAAGTTTTTAATAGTTTTCTTCATCTTTCAAGTGCAAAAATCTCTAAGAAAAGTGCTAAACAAGATTTCTCTCTACTTCACAAGATTTCTAAGATCTAATTAAGAGATTTTGAATTAAAGCTCTATTGAATTCATCCTAGTTGTTTGAGATTTCATCTCAAATATGTGGTATTGTATTCCTTAATCTTTGTTATCTTTATATCTCTATTTAAGATTTCTAGGAATTTAGAAATCTTGTCTAGGTTAGCAAGAACTTGTTCTAAATCTTGTGTTTGTTCTTAGGTTAGCAAGAAGCCTGTATAATTTCTTGTGTTTTTATTTTTGAACTGGTCTTTCAGGAGCCCTTTTTCAGTCCTAATTTTTCAGTCCTGATTGTTTCTTTATATAGTGGTATTTTAATTAAGGAAAGATCCAGTAGAGTAGACTTGAATTGTGGTTTCAATTCAAGTTAAACCAATTTAAAAATTTGCATCTTTAATCTCTTTTTCTACTCCTATATCTAAAATTTTGCTACACAATTATTATTTCTACCATCTCCAAATTCACTGATTATTTCTTTGCTGCACCTCTCAATACAAGGCAATAATTTATAGTTCTTGTTGAATACAAAAGAAAGATTCATATTAAACTAATGTGTATGTACATTCCTCTAAAGGAATAAGGGCAAGATCCATGTTTTCTGCATTTTATATCTTTTACTAGGACCATTAGTTGGTATTAGAGCTTTGGCTCTTAATACACTTGTATTTTTCTTGAAAAATATGGATTTTAATTACTTTTTATTGTTTGAATGTCCACCAATGCACAAACCTCTTGGTTTCAATGGGGACACTATACCTATTGGAAGTAGAAGATGAAAGATTTCATTGAGGCTCTAGATGTGGATATGTGGGAATTGGTAAAGGAAGGCTATGAACCCCTTAGGACAATAATCAATGGTGAAGTAGAACTTAAACCTAAGTCAATTTGGACAGATAATGAAAGAAAGAAACATTTGCTTGCTACTAAAGTGAAATGGATAATTTCAAATTCCCTATCACCTAATGAGTATGAAAGGGTCTCAAACTATTCTACTGTTAAGGAAATTTGAGACACACTAGAAATTACACATGTAGGCATTTTATAGGTTAAGGCTTCAAAGGTGCATGTTCTTGTGTCAGAATACAAAATGTTTAAGATGGAGAAGGGTGAGTCAAGTAAAGATTTAATCTAGAGATTCACTACTATTACTAACCATTTAACTTTGCTTAGTAGAAAGTTTGAAAATGCAGACCTTGTTCATAAAATTTTAAGACCCTTAACTGAAGAATGGTAGCCTAAGGTTACTGTAATCAAAGAGTCATTGAAAATAGGTATCCTCACTATTCAAGAGCTCTTTAGCAATATTGAAAAGCATGAGTTAGAATTAAGAAGATACAAAAAGAATGTGGATGACAAAAAGTAAAAGACTCTAGCACTTAAAGTTGTAGAATCAGATGAAGGAGAATTTGAAACTAATGTAAACACAATCAACAAAGAAGATGTGGCATTATTGAGTAAAAAAATGTAGAGAATTTTAAGAGACAAGAAGAACAAGGAAAAGAGAAAAATAACAGCATAAAGAAAGAATAATACCAAGATTGAGTAAGGGAATTTAGTCAGCACTATCCTTACTTGCTTTGAATGTAAAAAACCTAGCTATATCAAGCTAGATTGTCTAGTTTACTTGAAGAAGCAATTGGTGAATGAGAGAAAGGATAAGAGACAATCCTACAAGAAGTCTAATTTTACTATTTGGGATGATGAAGAGGTTGATACCACTGATGAAGAAGAATCAGAGGATGATGCCTTATTATGTCTTATGGCTAGACACAATGATAATCTTGAGGTATTGAGCAAAATTCCTTTCTTTGTTATTTCAGATAATGATAAATCCAGTGATGAGTCTAAGAAAGACTTTAATGAAGATAGTGATGATGAAGATTTAGATGACCTTTGTATTAAGTTGTATGACTCATTAGTGGAAACCAGAAAGTAATTAATTGCTTCTAGGAATAAGCAGAAAGTTTTAATTGAAAAAGTTAAATTTTTAGAAAAGGAAAATGCTAAATTGACTGCTCTAAATGGAAAAAAATACGAATAATGAAGTCTTGTTAAGTCTGAAATTGAAACTTTAACCAAAACACTACAAGGATATTTTTTACAACAACAAAAGACTAGAATAGGTGCTGCAGAATTAGAAGTTTTCTTATAATAGAGCTGGTCTAGGATTTAGATAGCAGAAGTATAGAAAATCTAAGAGATGGAACCTTATCAATATTACTTGTTTTTACTGTAATCATAAGGGCCACATTAAAAATTGTCTTTTTAGAAATGGTACTTACTTGATAAAACCAATTAAAAGATTCATATGGTTACCTAAATCTACAATTGTTAGGAGAATCTCTGTTATGTTTACTAACACTAATGGACCCAAAGGTCAATGGGTACCACCAATGCTAGTATAAACTTCATGTTGTAGGAATGTGAGAGACAAAGCACAAATTTTTGGTTTCTAGGCAGTGGTTATTCAAGACATATGATCAAAAACAAGGATAAGTTCATTTGTCTCACAATTATAAATGGCGGTAAGGTAACCTTTGGAGATAACTCTAAAAAGGGATTGGTAAGATTGATAAGTTCATTGATTGTTGCATAAATGATGTTCTATATGTAGATAGCTTGAAATACAATTTGTTAAGTATAAGTCAGTTCTATGATAAAAGGAATAAAGTTATTTTTAATTCAAATAAATGCTTAGCTGTAAATGGAAGTGATAACCAACTTAAACTAGTAGGACATAGGGTAAATAATGTCTACTTATTTGATCTTGATTCTAAATTTAGATTGGACTCAGCATGCTTAGTTAG